>PVIU01027059.1:0-13214 GCA_004026605.1 Ondatra zibethicus | reverse complement strand
CACTAGTGTGGGATTTTTCCAGCTTTTTTATGTAGGCATTTAGTGCTATGAATTTTCATCTTAACATTGCTTTTATTGAGTCCCATAAATTTGGGTATGTTGTGTGGTCATTTTCATTGAATTTTAGGAAGTATTTGGTTTCTTTCTTTATTTCTTCTTTGACCCATTGATGATTCAAATGAGCATTGTTTAATTTCCATTTGTTTGTGGGCTTTCTGAAATTAGTGTTGCTATTGAATTCTAATTTTAAGCCATGGTGATCTGATAAAATACGTGGGGTTATTCCAATATTTTTGTATCTGTTGAGGGTTTTTTAAGAAGGTTCCATGAGGTGCTGAGAAGAAGGTATATTCTTTTGTTTGGATGGAATGGTCTATAGATGTCTGTTAAGTCCATTTGAATCATAATATCTGCCAGTTCCCTTATTTATCTGTTAGTTTTCTGTCTGGCAGACTTGTCCAGTGGTGAGAGTGGGGTGTTGAAGTCTCTCACTATTAGTGTGTGGGATTTAATGTGTGATTTATGCTTTAATAGTGTTTCTTTTACATATGAGGGTGCCCTTGTATTTGGGGCATTGATGTTGAGTATTCAGATTTCTTCTTGATGGATTTTTCCTCTGACTAATATGAAATGTCCTTCTTTGTCTCTTTTGATTGATTTTAGTTTGAAGTCTATTTTGTTAGATATTAGGATAGCTACACTAGCTTGTTTCTTAGGTCCATTTGATTGGAAAAATTTTCCCCAACCTTTTACTCTGAGGCAATGCCTGTCTTTGAGGTTTACATGTGTTTCTTGTATGCAGTAGATGGTTGGATTCTGTTTTTGTGTCCAATCTCTTAGCTTGTGTTTTTATAGGTGAGTTGAGTCCATTTATATTGAGGGATATTAATGACCAGTGATTGCTAGTTCCTGTTATTTTAGTTTTTGTGGTTGATGATATTATTTTGTGTGTTTTTCCCTTCTTTGGGATTTGTTGCTGTGAGTCATCTATTGTCTGTGTTTTTGTGGATGTAGCAAACACTTTCTTTAATAACCAATGATGATAAAACATCCTCATAGCACATAGAGGGGAATCCCATGTCAGTGAGTGGGATTTAAGAAAGTCCCATCTCGTAGGTCTTTGACCCATTGTGCTTTTCTCCTGAGAATGTGGGAGGATGCTACCTCTTTGTCGACATGCCTTTTTCTGAAGGGCCCAGTTAGATAGAGGGACAACATTCTCAGGTCCCCAGGACTGTTAGTGAAAATTGAAGGAGGCATCATTATGGAGCACTCTGTGACAAGGGGGCCTTTTGCTACTTTTTCCTGTACCTGGTAAATGGGTATGATAGATATTCCTTTTGTGGGAGATTGCAAGCCAGAACTCCCAGTGGGATGAGATACCCAGTGGGGCCCTTTACCTTGCTCCTAAGATTTGCCTTTTATGGCCACATCAAAAAAATCAATCAATCATTATGCATTTGCAAATAGTTACTGCTTTTTTTGTGGGCCTCTAAGAACACTGGGTAGCCAACAGCTTGATGCCACTTTTTGCTGCTTGCTGCAGGAACTGCATTGGGCAGCAGTTTTCCATGAACGAGATGAAGGTGGTCACAGCCCTTTGTTTGCTGTACTTTGATTTCTCTGGATCCCTCAAAGCTGCCCATCAAGCTTCCCCAGCTGGACATGTGCTCCAAAAAGAGCATCCACCTCCACCTCAAGTCACTGGGCTCTGAGAAATAGGTTTGGATATCATAGCCTGGTTAGCACAGGCTTTGGCTTTTCCTGGGACGTTGCCCTTTTAGGTTGAGTGTGGAGTTGCCGTGGATCCCAGCTTTTGGGGGGCTTCAAGATGTGAAATCATTGAGGTTGAGAGTCTTATGGAAGACAGTCCCTTGTAAACATGTGTGTCTAATGACTCAATGCCTGAACTCTGGAGCTCATTTCTTCACTCCACAAACATTTGTTGTACATCTGGCTGTCACAAGAAGCTTCATATCTTTCTCATAACTTTGTGTCTTTCTAAAACAAACAAGCAAACAAACAAACAATCAGAACCATACATTCCAGGCCTTGAAAATCCTTAGTGAAGACAATGGCAATGTTGCCTTGAGATTTGTGGAGGAGGGATGTGAAGGAGGGATGGCTGGATAGAATGTGATCATTCATTGATGTGCATGTGTTTATCTGCTTCTGTGTGGTTTTGAATATAATGAATACAAATTAAAATTGATTAAATCTGTACAAGATAAAGAATAATTGTAAAATCAAACTCCCACCACCAAGTGACAGAACATGAACAGTGTCTCTACTGGTGTGACATCTTCCTTGGGACATCTCTCTGTGACTCTTTTCCTTTGTAACAGTGGTGTCTCATAGTCACATGGTGCTCTGTCCTTCACAATGTTTCTAGGAAATGTGCTGCAGTAGCATTAAGGTGGAATCCTCGGGGAAAGGGAACTCCTTTCCATAAGGCATGATTGTGCAAGGAAGTCCTTTTGGGGTGGAGGTCAGGGTGGAGCCCATGTTATGACTGACAGGAATTTCCCTTGAAGTTCAAAGTCTATGGTTTGTAGGATGGTGTAGGAGTTCCTTCTGTTTATGTGTTGCTTTCTTTGGCTAATGAAAAGAAACTGCTTTTGGCCTGATAGGGCAGACCTTAGGTAGGAGGAGTAGACAGAACTGAATGCTGGGAAGAAGGGCAGAGTGGCAGTCACCATGGATCTCCTGCCTGAGATGGACGCTGGTTAGAATCTTGCCAGTAAGCCACAGTCACGTGGCAATACACAGATTAATAGAAATGGGTTAAATTAAGATGTAAGAGTTAGCCAATAAGAAGTTAGAGCTAATAGCCAAGCAGTGTTTTAATTAATACAGTTTCTATGGAGTTATTTTGGGTGTAAGCTAGCCAGGCAGGTGGGACAAACAAAGGGCCCCCCTCTACCTGCAACAGTTTGGTGCCCAACATGATGGACTAAATCCACGTAAACCTGAGAAAGCTTAATTCTAGACACTCTCACACACACAGACTTTTTGCTATTTGCTGTGGCATGCTACAGAGAGATTTTCTGGACTCAGCAATATCAGCAAAAAAAAAAAAGCCACGCCATTTTAAAACCAGGCTTCCTGGGCCCTGCTGCTGGTGCAAACTCCAGCTATGGAGCATTTGTGGGCCCAGATGTTTGTGTGCCCACTCAGGGTTGGGAGTAAAGTAGCTGAGACCATGTCCATGGCTTGGCTCTTCCTGCCTGGGTAGGTGGCGGGATCAGGTCTACTAGAAAATGGTGGTTTTGAAATACCAATTTCTGGGCTGTGCTGCCAACCTGACCTTTGACTCTTTCGGGAGATGGAACATTTGGATGGGGTTTTTGAGCAGATTGATGCAGCTTGCTTGATGGTAACATGGACCAGCTTTGTGCATGGAAGTGGGGCAGTGTGCTTGGCTCTCAGAGGTGCAAGCGGCTCCACCATGCTGGGCTGGGTGGGGAAGCCCGTAGGACCTGTATTTGACCTAGGATTGTTGCAGCTTAGATTCTTAAGCATTTAGCATTTTAAAAGTGCAAAGCCAAAGTGTTCCTGGACAGTAAAGAATTGCAGACTCACAATAGGATAGATTCAGACATAAAAGACCTCTAAATGGGTCACAGTGTTGGATAAATGTACATAGGCTTGAGAGAAAAAAAAGGAGTATAAAAAGTCATAAAATTAAGTTAATGCTTTTTTTAAAAAAGGGTAAAGTCTTTAAAGAGACAGACAGTACAAATATTAATAAATTAAAAGGAGTAAGGAAAAATAAGCCACATAAAAATGGAAAATCACAGAAAGTCTAGATTCTGTATATTATTGTGCTTTCTTTAAATTTTTTGACTGTGAAGGAGCTAAGTACAGAGACACATTTCATTGTATGGGCTGCTAAGCTAAAGCAGCGTGTATATTATAAAGGTATCTTGACTTCAAAATTTGGGTTCAAGGATATGGGGATTTGGAAAAGAGGTTCTTCTTTTGTTTTCACAGAAGATGAGAACCTGTGGATTGCCTCTACACCAATATGGTTTCATGTAACAAGACCCCCTGAAAAGTTTGCTGTGAACACCCCCACAAAGAAAATGTTTCACCCAACTGCTGACTGAGATGAACCTAGCACACAGGATACACCACGAAGGACCTGATTAATAGTGCCCCCATACAGTGGGAGGCAGTTTGGAGAGAAAAAACTGTGCCCACATTTCCAAATATTGTTTATAAATGTTCTTTTACATTTAAAGGGGCATAGAATATAGATATGAATAATTTACATTGGTATAAATCTTGATTTATTGATACAAATTTAAGGTCAATTTTGTTATATGTATATGTATTTCTTGATTAAGGTATTGTGATTGTGTAGCTCATTTAAAAATGTAATATATAATTAAGAAATGTAGGTTAACAGATAACCATCTATAATAGTCAAGTTTGTAGTCATGTTAGATTTTCTAGATGTGCATAAATATACTTCAGGTAGGTATTCTTCATATCTTTTAAAGACTATAGAATATGGCATTTAAAATGTTTTAGTAACTTACAGTTTTTCATGACAATGAGACATGTCTGCTCCTGGTAGCACTAAGCTACTTCAAGAGGAAGATGGGCATCAAGGAGGCTCCTTATGGAGTTTGCTAGCCATTAAGGTAAGAAACTGCTCTTGCCTGGACTGCTTCACTGGACATGCATGACCTGCAGAGAAATGAATGCTGAACTTGCCTAAAGGTGAGATGATCCTTTGGGGTTCCTGCTTCATAAAAGAGTCTGCGAGACATTCTACAGGATACAGAAGAAAGTGACTGAACTGTCTTTAAATTTTCCTATTTCACGGAAAAGTCTGCTAGATACTATAGGCCTGTAGGCTGAAGATATATGCCCCAATGGTACAGAAGAACTTTGGGTGACTGTCCAGGCAACAAGATGTCTCTGTCAATTCTAGAGTTTTGGAAGTTACTTACAATGTACTTCCTGTTTACTTAGGTAATATTATATCCTCCTGAGGTCTTTGATGGAGTTTAAGAATTTATGGTTATAATTATAGTTCTCCTTAGTTATGATAAAAGATAAAGTAAATACAAGTATTATAACTGTAATTCTTATTTGATACCTGTTTTGTTATATGTAATTTTGCTATGTTAAAGTTAAAGCCTTCCTTTTCATTTAAACAGAAAAGGGAAAATGGTGTAGGAGTTCCTTCTGTTTATGTGTTGCTTTCTTTGGCTAATGAATAAAAAAACTACTTTGGGCCTGATAGGGAAGAACTTAGGTAGGCGGAGTAGACAGAACTGAATTCTGGGAAGAAGGGCAGAGTAGCAGTCTCCATGGATCTCCTGCCTGAGATGGATGCTACTTAGAATCTTGCCAGTAAGCCACAGTCACGTGGCAATACACAGATTAATAGAAATGGGTTAAATTAAGATGTAAGAGTTAGCCAATAAGAAGTTAGAGCTAATGGTCAGCAGTGTTTTAATTAACACAGTTTCTGTGTGGTTATTTCGGGTGTAAGCTAGCTGGGCAGCAGGGACAAACAAAGGGCCCCCTTCTAGCAACAGTAGGAGGTTCCAATCAAGGAATTAGCCTCATAAGGAAGGGAGGGCACTAGAAACTAGGATCACAGGCAGGAGCTAGGAATTCTGTCCCTGGGACCTGGTGAAGTTTCTAGGACAGCTGTTTTCAACAGGGGTGCAGGTGGGATGTTGAATGACCCTTTCACAGTGGTAGCCTAAGACCATCAGAAAACACAGATTTTTACATTACTATTCATAACAGTAGAAATATTACAAGTATAAAGTTGTAAAATTACAGCTATGAAGTAGCAATGAAAATAATTTTATGGTGGGTGTCACCACAACATGAGGAACTGTATTGAAGGGTTGTAGCATTAGGAAGGGTGAGAACCACTGCTCTAGGGTATCCTGGATTATGATGCATATACTTTCTCCCAAAGATTCTTTCCCTCTCGGGAGAAGTTTACATATCAGCAGGTCGGTCAGGATTCTTGTTAACTACTGTTAAGCCCTGTCAAGACCTAGATATCCTTGTACACTCAAAGCTGCATGCAAAGTTCCCATATTACTGTGCCTGTTGGTTATGAGCCCTAAGGCAGCTAACCTGTGTTTTGTCCTAGCACCAGATAGACCTCTCTGAACAAATGCAGTAAGGTTTCAGAAGTTATCACTCAGTGCTGATTCTGCAATCATACTCACCATGTACCTCTGGGTGTCACATGAATCTAAACTATATTATTTTAGATCGTAGGTGTTTTGGCCATTGTGAGGTATGGACAGGTTGGAGGCACCCCTTCTTTGATAAGAGAAGGCTGTGACTACATTTTAATATTAAGCTAAGGATCCTGAGGCACATTAGTCTAGGAGGAACTTTGGCTGAGGCTTCCTGACTCTGATGTCTTTTGTTCAAAACTCCATCATTAATGTCAGATCTTCTTTTGCATATGTATCAGTGATAATAAAGCTAAAATATCTTTCCCTGATGTGTACATGGGAAGTGTGTGTATGTGTGTGTGTGTGTGTGTATTTGGACCTCCTGGGTGATGGAGCTTTGACACTGGTCACAGATGACCACAGATTAATCCTTCTGACTTTCCAAACACACCCGAGGCTCCCCTGTTCTTGGGAATGCAATGCTAATGTGTGGGTGGAATGTGTTATGGATGTGCATAGATGCTTACATGAATGTGACTTTGTGTGCATCGTGAAGGAGACTGCTTGTGACAGTGACCTGAGCAAGAGTCTTGCTCATTGCTCCCAGGCAGTACAATCACTTTCTGGTTACACATTTCATCCCATTTGGAATCCTGTGGTTAGAGTGTGTACCCTTGGCTGGGTACCCAGAATTCTTTTCTGTGCTCTCACTTTCCCTTGTTCTCTCAGCATGGCCATCATGACACTTTCTGGATTACTTTAATATTCTGTGCAGGACAACTTTGGGTATGTTCCTGCCCAGATTTCCCCTTGGTCAGGTGCTGAGTATCCTGTGTGATGTCTTCTGCCCTTCCTCAGAACCACTCTGCACTAGCCCAGCAAACTGGAAGGTAAGGAACTAGGAAGGAAGTCCTGGTTTCAGACAGTGGCTTAAGGAGATGCTATTCTAAGAAGCAGGACATAGTATACCAGGGAAATCTGTCCATGGCATCATGGATCCGGATCCAGGAACAGTTTGAACGTGGGAACATGACAAACACTGTGTGTGACACTGGGAACTTTATTGTTCAAAGAAGGAAAGATGGAGAAACTTGTGTGAAGGGCAGTCAGGTAGAGAGAGACTATGCTGGAGAGATGTAGACAAACCAACCAGGTGACAGTCATGTAAAGACTATGCCAGGCTAACAATGACTTCACAATGATGTTCATGCCCTAAGTTTGGAACTCATGAATGTTTTCTCATAATTCAAAAGGGTTTAGTATGTTGGATTGAGAAAAACATATAAAGCTGGCGAATTTGTCTTGGATTTTCTTAGTGGGATTGATGATGTTACAAGAGTCTTTACAAAAAAGGAAGAAAATTAAAAGAGAAGGATACAGAAGATATTGGCCTTCAAGCAGGGTGAGAGTCCAGTGCCAACAAATGATGGCTTATACTGGAATGTGGAGGAGGGCAAGTCTCTGTAGAACTCTCCAGAAGAAGGTTCATCATACTAACAACTTGGTTTTCTGCAAGACACCCATTTCAGACTTCTGAGATCCAGAGCTGTAAGACAACATTCAATTATTTCAGAGCACCATGTTGTGACAGTATATTAATTGTGTAATGAGGAAGTCATGTAGGGAAAAAATAAGATGACAGAAAGATAAGAGGTAAAGAGAGGGGGCTGGAGGACAGAGAAGACTAGGGATCAGATGTGGGTAGTATTAAACAGAAAGGCAATAGGGAATCTAGAGGAAGAAGAGAAAGATAGAGAAAGATAGAGGTCAGGGATAGAGCTAGACACACACACACAGAAAGAGAGAAAGAGAGAGAGAGAGAGAGAGAGAGAGAGAGAGAGAGAGAGAGAGAGAGAAGAGGCCAGGAGGCATGAGAGCAAAGGAGTGAGGAAAGAGGAGCAGATAGAAAGCCATATGGTGACAGGAACAGATGACATGAAGACGGGATGTCAGGCAGCATGCTCATCGAGTCTGACCTTGTCCCTACCAGAATTAGTGGATCTTCTTGAGATACAGGTAGATCCCATTCTTGGATTTCAAAACAAGTCGTGGTAAGGGGACTGGGACTCTAGTACGATCAGGCAGCAGCTCAAAGCGGAGTAGGGTCAGGGCCACAACCACCTTCAGCTCATTCATAGCAAATTGTTTTCCAATGCAGTTCCTGGGTCAGAAAGGGACAATAAAATTCAATGACTTCTGACCTGAGCAGGAGAGGCCCCTGAAATAGCCCAGAACAGCATTCAGGGGCTACCTTCACAGGTCCAGTCTAACCTCTGTCATTACAAGCCATACCCATGTCTTCCCCAGGCTGTGGCTCTCCTGTCTTTTGATTCAGCCTCTATATATTTCAAGGCTACTTTAACTCTAGTTCTTTCAGGGTTATGAAGTCTGTTGGGCCAGTATTCTAAGCATTAGAGCTGCAACTTGTGAATTGTTTACGAAGTTAATCATCGCTTAGTTTATTCCATCCAGACGGATCATGGACATGGCTTCTAAGGAGTCGAATCATATTTCAGTAGCAAAGTTTTCTAAGGAGGATTGTGTTGGGAATCTTCAATTGGCTATCCCATCTTTCTCCTATTTAGGGTACCTCTGCCTCCCTAATCAGCATCTGTAACCGTCTAACTGTACTTCAGAAATGTCTCTTCTTCCTGCTTCAGTTTTCTGTCCTGGACTTCCCTGGTCTCCCTGACTCCAGCTCCACAATGATCCTCTAAACCTCCATCAGCAGGACTATTTCAGAAGCCTAGCTGCAGCCATACCCTTGACTGGCTGGCACCCTCATCTCTTTTCTGCCATCTCACTGCCTACTTCAGATCAAGTTGTTGATGTGTTGACAATGTCTCCTCTCCATCAGGCTGCATAGCACCAAAGTTCAGGCCAATGAGCAGCTGCCTCTCATTTCTTTGTGACTCTCTGTGTACCTGGGTCACCCACGGCCCCATCAGTGTTATATTTAATGACATGCCACAGTGAGGAAATGGGATGATGTTAGAAACAACACATTTCCCAAACTGCTCAATGAATAAATTAAAGAATTGAGGAAGAACTTATTTAACTACAGATATATTTTTTTTGCAGAATAACATTTTGAGCTGGAGGAAGGGGTAGGAGACTATCATTCATTCCCATGTTTTTATCTAATATAGAACTTGGCACATAAGGATGCTTTAGTAATTTATTTTAAATTTAAAATAATCATTTTTTACTTGTCTCTAAAATGTAATTCATTTGAATTTAAGGAATAAAAATGGAATTAAATACATAGAAATTACAAAGCATATGACCAAAGCAACGTGTAGTGGCCTGTACCTTTTTAGGCAGAGGCATCATGAACTCCAGGCAAGCCTGAGTTTGTCTCAGAAAACGCCAGCACCAGCATGTTTCATTACAACTTAAGCTGAGTTACCCAAGACTCTCTGTCTTCTAGCATCAGTGACATGATTTGCTGTGAGTTGTGGGGGAAGCATTCAACCACAAGTACATCAATGCTAGACAACCTATGTTGGAAGAACAACTGGCTTGTAGCCTGCTCTGTGAATTCTGATTTTGCCACCTGATGAATTCATGAATCTGAGCCTATGAAATACATGCTCAGACAAACCTTTTCTGCTTTGTCTTTTTAAAGCCAACATGGGAAGTAGAAAAAGACAAGATCTCCTGAGTAAATTGGGAGTATGGGGACCTTGGGGGAGGGTTGAAGGGGAAGGGAGGGGCAGGGAGGGAAGCAGAGAAAAATGTTGAGCTCAATAAAAATCAATAAAAAATAAGAAATAAAAAAAGTTACAACAGTGAGTCAGATCCCATGGGAGACTTGAGAATTTTGCTAGAAGCCATTGGAAATCCTGCAACTGGTTCAGTAACTATTTCAAGAGTGTTTTATATTTCACTCACCAGTGACCTTAATAATGCTGTGTTTTATATAAAACAGAGGATTTTCTCAGAAACATTTTATTCTCCTCCACTTTAATTTTTTTTGTCTGCAGACAGACCTCAGAGCCTCTAAGTGTAACTTTAAGGTATATATATTATCTTTCAAGGTATGGCCTTTGGCAGTTCCAAGAGGGAGTGCACATTGGCACTGATTCTCATATTGAGTGGGAGAGACTGCACAGGTGGCATCCATGGATGTGGAATAAACTTTTCCTTAAAAGGCCCTCTGTAACACCTCAAGTCTCTGGCTGGACAGTTGTCCAGGGCTGACATCTAAGCAAACTTATCACTTTCCACAGTCTTGGCCTGACTGAGGTATGGAAAAAGGCATGACACATGAGAATCCTGAAACTTGAAAAGCGGGAAACCCGAGGTTAAAATCACAGGAAAAAAGATCAACTTACAGTCCTGCACCTAATATATGAGAACATGTGCAAGTCTGTGGCATCCACTGACATAGACATTAGCTGGCCAATGGGAGGAGCAATGGGTCAAGGTCTTCACAGTGTCTCCTGCAATGCTACACTCCTTCTGTGCACAGACACATCCCCAAGAAGCTTTTCCCCCATATCCACCAATAAAATATACCCGGAGATGCCATGTATGCATGAGGTCAAAAACATCAAGTATGCTGCAAATATCCCCACAGTGTACATCAATACACACAGGATGTCTCACCTTGCTCCTCCTGAGAAGGGCAGGAATGAATGGCTGTGTCGAGGAGAATCTGGTGCAAACCTGGAAGGGTCAAACACCTGCAGGGACATGACACTTTTGTCAGGACAAATAAATGTTAGACCATTGCTTTCAGCCCACCAGGGGATAAGATGCTAAAGGTGTGGACAGCAGGTTTTGGTCTGGAGGGATCTCCCCCTGCCCACCTGTGGAGCCTCCTACCTCTGGGTTTGGCCACACCTTCGGGTTGTGGTGGAGTGCATAAATGGAGAGTGTGACTGAGATGCCTGTGGGGCAGAAAGGAAGAGGGGAGATGGTGGGTTATACCCAGGATGTGAACCTTGGTTCCCGAGACAGTAAGGGACATGCCTGCACAAAGGGTCTTGTTAATAAACATCATCCCTTTGGGTAGATGTGGGTGACTTGGAAATGAACTTGAGGTACAAATGAGGAATATAAAAATAGAGTTAAAGAAAGAGAAGCAAGAAAGACATAAACCCGAGTTTTGGGAGAGAATCAGCTTAGAACTTAGGTTTGATGAAGGATTTCTGCAAAGATGCCCAGTAATTCAGTCCCCAATATGGTCCCCCTGTTGTTTTAGTGTGGCTTTTCAGGTGAGTTAATAATATTTCAGACAGGGGTTATAGCTAAGCAGCAAAGTAGTATGTGGCATAAGTAGGTTTGACAGAATGAGGTGTGAGACAGAGTGATCTTCTGACATTGCAAAGGGTTTGTCTAGTATATGGTCTTCCGTTCATCTCTGCCATCAACCTGAGCGTTTATTAGGGACTTGACCATATGTGACTCATAACATGGGATTTATTGATCTCCTTCATTTGCTTTGACCCAGGAATGAAACATATCTCCCTAGCCTGTGTCTGGTTCGTTATTTATTGGGTACCTCCTAGCAAATAGTTTTGAGACATAAAGTCAGAATACCACATTCAAAGGTTTCTTTGTGAAGAATTTTCCAAGGATTGAGTAATTATGTGTTTGTGTGTGTGTGTGTGTGTGTTTGTTTGTTCTGTACATGTGTAAATGTAAAACAATCAGTGAGAGAAGATTGAAGGTAAACCTTATTCAATATTTGATTGAAGAATTATGGTTGCTAGTTGGGCACCAGGACATTTTCTCTGTGCTTGATGACATTAGTAAGTTGTGTGTTCAGCAATATGGTCTTACCATCAGGTGATGGAGAGCAACCAATCGCCTTAGAGTAGTCTGTAGCCACACTGTATACTGATTTATACATAAATATATAAATAGAAGTTCTTTATAGATAAAAATTCTGCAAATTGTATTAATTATAGAGGATTATAAAAAGATGTACATTCGGGACGGAGAGTCGGATACACTGGAAAAGTGTTTGTTGTACAAGCATGGGGACCTATATTTGATTTGCAGAAACCATATGAAGAGCTGTGTTAGTGGCACATATTTGTCCTTGAATGCTGGTGAGGTGGGGACAGGCACCCACTGGACATCCAGCCTAGCCCAATAGGTGAGATACAGATGAGCGAGAGACATCCTGACCTCAAAAATATCAAGGTGGATGGTATGTGAGGAATGAAACAAATGACTTTTGGCTTCCACTTGTATGTGTATACATGCACGTGTGTTCCTAGCCGCAACATGAAAGCACACACATGTGACAGTGAGGACATATGAGGGATAAGCCTGGCTATGACATTACATAGTGTTGTCATCTGGAATGAGTCTAGAGTCTAAGAATCAAGGAATATCAGTGTTCCCAAACTGAATGGATGCATCATGATAAGGACATGGATTCAAAAGAGGAGTGGTATCTGATAAATAAGCAATGCTTACAATTATTCATGCAAAGCAGCAGAATTGGAGATCACTTAACTTTATAGGAGATCATTTATGATTATGTCCCACATTTGAAAATTTACTTTATGAGTAAGAGGAACTTTTCTAATGCAAAGGAAATGGTCAACAAGTGTGATTCAGGACTGCTGAAGCACACAGACTGCTGATCCTCCCTTATCTCTTGAAGGAGTTCAGGTGAACAGGCCTTGGAAACTCACACCTTTGGGTAAAGAGCGCCCATCAGGGAAGGTGACAGGTGTGCTGAGCTCTCTGACAATGCCTGGGACAGGTGGGTAGAGCCTCATGGCCTCCTTGATGCACATGGTGGTATAGGGCATTTGGTCAAGGTGATCCCTGAAACAAGGTCCATCCTGAAGTTCAGGTAGACTGGAGACCAGCAGCTCCTCCCTACCCAAAGAATAAGGGTTCTTCCACCTCTTAACTCTTACCAGGTGATGGAGGATCCATCCCCCAGGAGGCTCTGAACTTCCTCCCTGCATCTCTGTTGGTGTTCAGGGTGTGTGGCCAGGGCATAGAAGATCCAGGAGAGTCCACTGGCTGTGGTGTCATGGCCCTCAAACATGAATGTGTCCACCTCAGCACGTATGTCCT
>PVIU01027058.1:0-11270 GCA_004026605.1 Ondatra zibethicus | reverse complement strand
AGATGAGGCTGCTCCCTGTTGTATCCTCCCATTTTTCCCTCAGAAATGGATGTGGGTATTGTAACTACAGTAGTTATTTTCAGTGTCTGCCTGCATGTTGGCATCTTAGAGACACCTCAAACGTTGTTATGGCTCTACCTTTTCCATGAGCTTTGAGCTTTGCTGTCTTCCTTACTGTATGCATTCTAACGAAGGACTTTGGACATGCAATAAATCAGCAGCTGCTGCATCATCCTTATCCCCCTCACAGCCAAGAGTTCCATTTTCCCAAAGCAAGGTCTGTACTTTGTGCTAAATCAATAACAAAATGATTTGACATATTGGAAATTTGCTCATGACTATGAAACAGGACATTTATGATCCTTATTCGACATCATCAAAAAATAGAGGTGACTAATAAAATACAGAGGCATAGCATATTCACAGGGGCCTGGATTTGACTGAATTGAACAGTGAAGCAAGATTCTAAATTTGTAGCATCCTCTGGGTATATGTAAAGGCAGAGGTAAATCAAAGCCAAATGATTTACACATACAACAGTGTGACACAGGAATCCCTGTCGTCTTGCCTGATCCATAACCATAATGAACTTCTGTGTAAATATTTCATCAAAATGATCTTAACTAATTCTGAGATGATTAATAATATAAGATGTGCTCAGTCTAAAGTATATTAGAAATATTCTGAGAAAAGGGAGCATAAAACTATGAATGATAGATATGAATAATAAAATAGAAATTAGGAATAATAAATAGTGTAAAAGAATACTAAACATAAAATATACTGCCATAAAATGAGAATATTTTGTTAAAGGACCAGTGCAAATGAAAAAGGAGAATGTAATGACACAATCAAAGATTTAAAGTTGAAAAATGAGGATTTGAAAGATATAGGAAAATATAACACATCATGTCTGGGCAGAGAGTACATGAAAAATACTAAAGAAAAAGTAAATTGTTCATAAAAATGGAAATCATATTGAAAGTAAATAAATTCTACTGAAAACATGACAACAGATAGGGAGGGTTAGTTTGAGTAAATTGAAAGATGAAATAGATCATGAAGAACAAGAAAAATGTCTATCTTGGAAAAGAGACTGGGAAATGTACTCATAGATGTTTGCTAACCATGGAAGTAAAACCAAACGGACAAAGCCAAATACAGTTTGATAATCTAAGTATGACAGAAGTTATTGAGAATCTCAATCTGCTTTGTACAGTAAGATTTTTATTAAGGTTTGATTGGCATTTCTCTAGTGGATAATCACACTTGATGTTTTGTGGCCATATTTTTCATCTTTGTATCTTCTTCAGTGAAACATATCTTCATAACCTTTGTCCATTGTCGCATTAGATTGTTTACTTTTTACTATTGAGTTTATTTTAATATCTAATTTGTGTGTGTGTGCGTATGTGTATGTGTGTGCCAATGGAGGCCAGAAGAGAGTGCTGGATCCTCTGACAATAGAGCAACAGGCAGTTGTGAGCTACCCAACATGGGTACTGAAGATTAAAGGTCCTTTGGCAGGAAGAGTCCTCTGTTCTGTTAGCTGCTGAGGCTTCTCTCCAGTCTTTCACCACTGAATTTTAAGTGTTAGATGTTTGTTAGTAGTTTATTGATTATAGCATTTTGAAGTATTGTCTCCGACAAGCATATGTTTATTCTTCATTATGCTTCTTCTTAGGGCAGAATTATAATTCTGATGAGTTTCATTAGTTTGTTCCTCTCACTGATTTTAGGTTTATTTATTATTTTATTCACGAGATGTATACCTGCACTCCATATATGTGCCTGGTGAACGTGGAGGTCAGAAGAAGGTGCTGAAGCCCCCAGAACTGGAGTTACAGATGGTTGTGAGCCACCATAGGGTGGGGGGAACTGAACTCAGATCCTCTGCCAGAAGAACAATTGCTCTTAACCACTGAGCCATCACTCCACCCCCAGCTTCTCTGTCTAATAGAATTTTTTACAAAATAAAGCTTTTATGTATTTTTGCTATTTTTAAAATGATTCAATTTTTTATTGCAAATGTTACTGCATTTTCAATTTTGTTGTGAGAATTCATTGTTAATATAGAGTCAAAAACTGTTTTTTATACTATTTTTCTATCCTGTCACCTTGTTGGACATATTTAAGAGTACTACACATTTATGATAGGCAATTTCCTAAAAATAAAAATATATGGTATGTCCCTCCCCTTCAATCCGCCCTCAAGGTCCCCATGATCCCAATTTACTCAGGAGATCTTGTCTTTTTCTACTTCCCACGTAGATTATATGTCTCTCTTGGAATCCTCATTGTTAGCTAAGTTCTCTTGTGATTTGTAGGCTGGTTTTCTTTGCTTTATGTTTAAAACCCACTTATGAGTGACTACATATAATAATTGTCTTTCTGAGTCTGGGTTACCTCAATCAAAATGATGTTTTCTAGCTCCATCCATTTGCCTGCAAATTTCAAGATGTCATTATTTGTTTTTTTTTTCTGCTGTGTAGTGCTCCATTGTGTAAATGTACCACATTTTCCTTATCCATTCTTTGGTCGAGGGGCATTTAGGTTGTTTCCGGGTTCTTGCTATAACAAACAATGCTGCTATGAACATAGGCAAGCACATGTCCTTGTGGCATGGTTGAGCATCCTTTGGATATATACCTAAAGGTTGTATTGCTGTGCCATGAAAAATGTTGTTTTCTAATTTTCTGAGAAATTGCCACACTGATATCCAAAGGGGCTGTACTAGCTTGCACTCCCACCAGCAATGTAGGAGTGTTCCCTTTACCCCACAACCTTTCCAGCATAAGTTGTCACCAGTGTTTTTGATCTTGGCCATTCTTTCAGGTGTAAGATGGAATCTCAGAGTTGTTTTGATTTGCATTTCTCTGAAGGGTAAGGATGTTGAGCATTTTTTAAAGTGTCTTTCAGACATTTTAGATTCCTCTGTTGAGAGTGCTCTGTTTATGTCTGTAGTCCATTTTATTTTATTGGATTATTTGTTCTTTTGATGACCAATTTCTTGAGTTCTTTGTATATTTTGGAGATCAGACCTTTTTCTGATGTGGGGTTGGTGAAGATCTTTTCCCATTCTGTAAGCTGTCATTTTTTCTTGCTGACTGTGTCCTTTGCTTTACAGAAGCTTCTCAGTTTCAGGATGTCTCATTTATTAATTGTTTCAGTGTCTGTGCTGTTGGGGTTATATTTAGGAAGTAGTCTCCTATGCTAATGTGTTTAAATGTATTTCCCACTTTCTCTTCTATGAGGTTCAGTGTGTTTGGTTTTATCTTGAGATCTTTGATTCATTTGGACTTGAGTTTTGTTCATGGTGATAGATATGGATCTACTTTCATTCTTCTACATGTTGCTATCCAGTTATGTCAGCACCATTTGTTAAATATGCTTTCTCTTTTTCCATTTGATATATTTTGCTTCTTTGTCAAAAATCAGGTGTTTGATAGTGTGTGGATTAATATCCGTTCCTTCTATTCAGTTCCATTGGTCCTCCTGTCTGATTTTATGCCAATACCAGACTGTTTTCAGTGCTGTAGCTCTGTGGTAGAGTTTGAAGTCAGGGATTGTGATGCCTCCAAAAATTCTTTTATTGTACAGGACTTTTTGGCTATGGTAGATGGAACTCTTATTTGTCTTGTGTACATAATTTTACCATGTTCAAATATAAACTGTTTTGATTCCTCTTTTCTAATCTCCGTGAGTTATTTTTTTCATTTCTTCTTCTTTTTTCATTTCATTTTTTTTTTTTTTTTTACTTACAGTTGTTGCAATTCCTTTTGCAGTCTTCTGAATAAGAACTTTGATTTGATTCTCTTGCTGGTTCCTCACCAATTTTTCAGCATTCAAGCCTAATTTTAATTATTGACTTTTTGTGGTTAATATAGTGAGTTGATGAAAGCCCTTAATATCCCTTAATTTTTCTTAGTTCAAGACTGAATGAATGCTAAAAATGTATTAAATATTTTTACCACATCAAATGACATGATTATGGGATGTTTTTACTTGTTGGTTCATATCTTATAAGATGTTGACTAATATTTTTAAAAATATTGAATTAAATTTGTATTCTTGGAATAAAACCTATTTGGCAATGGTGTAAAATTGTTTATATATATATATAAATAGCACTATATATATATATAGTGATATTTGACAATATTTAAAGAATATTTGTGTGGGCTTTTGTGAGTTGTATTAAGACCTATGTACTTCTGTACTGTCTTCATCAGGTGTTGATGTTAAGGTTAAAAAAAAGATTCATAAACCTCAGGAAGGAAGTGTTTATTACTTCTTATTTTATATTTTTCAAAGAAAGCTTGAACACCTGACCTAGGGCAGGCATCTGCTCCACAGAAAGGAGGTTTGAGGATGCGGAGAATACATGCACAGTAAGAAAAGAACAGTATTCAGAAAAATGGAAGGAACTGGAAAGTGTTTTTAACTGAGGTAATCGAGTCGGAAAAAGAGAAATATTGGTTACTTGTTTACTTTCATATATGGATCCTTACTTATTGTTTTATTTTATTTTTTAAGTTTGTATGTATTTTTCACACAATATCTATTGATTACATTCTCCACCCCACCTTTTATGTATGGTGACTGTATTTAAATTCCTTTCATATACATATGCTATTAAAAACATCTTGAAGGCATAAGTCATAAAACAATCCCACACCAGTTTGGAATTGTGATTAATAAAATGGTTATTTATTTAAAGGGGAAAACTTACAGATCACTGTCCCAGATAACAGCCCTCTGCACAATCAGGAACTAAGTCTAGCAGCCAAAAGCCGGAAGCAAGAGAGAGAGCACACAGCTGCTGCTGCTTTTTTAAAACTAAAGAGACCACGCCTCAGTGGGCTGGTATCTTAAAGGTTATTGGCTGAAGGAGTGGAAGTAGGTCCCGCAGCACCTCCCCCTTTTGTTTAAGTAAGAGAGTTCCAAACCCAATACAAAACAATATACATTAGGAACAGATATCAAGTATAAGATTAGAATTACAATCAGCATAAACAATATTAAGCAAGGAACATATGCTAAATGTTTTAATAAACATTCTATCCTAAGGAATCTAAGTCTTGTATTGGAGATGGCTTGGTTAGATCATAAGAGGATGGTAACTATGATTATCTAATCTTCAACCCTATCAAAGGCCTGAGAAGGGAGATAATATTATTTGAGCAGGCATGAAGTACAATCAAGTAGGTTCCAAAGCGAGTGATATATGACAGAGACAATTAGCTACCTGAGCAATCACCCAAAGTCTCATTTTGCAATGTTGAAGTGACCAACTTTGGCTATGGCCTAGAATAATTGACAGACCATTTTCAAAGGCAAGGAATTTTCAAAACCGTCTTACCCTGTCTTGGCAAGATTTGACAGTCCTGTTTATCCATTTCTGGATACTATATCTTGTCAGTGGTTGAGGCATGGGCATTTCTTTGCCCAAAGGCCAGTTTTTGCCAAGAAGAAGATAGGCTCCAAGTGGAGTGTCTTTGGTGCTCAACATTCTCTTGGGAATAGATCAGTGCTGCCAGGAGCAATTATGTCTCATGTCAACAAATCCCTAAGTTATTTAAATGCCATGTTCCACAGATCCTTGAAGTGGTTGAAGATTATCTATACAGAATATAATCTCTATGTATCTAAAGAACCTGATTAGTCTAACTATAAGTATGACAAACATAGATTACTATTGATCTATAATTCTTAATACCTACCTAACTTAAAGACTAAGACAATAAACAACTGTGCAATAAATTAGGACAATGACCTCCAAATGTAAACAATATACAAGTATCTTGATCAGAGGCAGAAATGTACACTGCAATATGATAAATATATATATATATATATATGTATCAATACATAAAAATGTTTTAAACAGAGGTAGAAGCATGAATGCATACAATATACAATATAATTTAACTTTGTATCAATATACAAAAATCTATACCAATGTAATTGTCTGTAAACAATAACTCACAAATACCAATCTATTATCCCATCATCCAATTTTCCCTTTTTTTTCAAAAAGGTCCCTGAGCTTATAAAATTCCTCCCCCAACCCTCAACCGTATACCAATTATAATCAAATCCTAAATGATGTCCCTAAGCCTGAGGACAAACTTTGTTGGGAGAGGGGACGTTGTCCTCTAGAATTACTTCCAGCTGTCATGGGGCGACATACTTTCTAGGGGATCCTGTGAAAGTAAAATGATGATTACATTTCAACATTAATGTCTGATAAGATTGCAAATAGTCTCTGAGTGTTTTGTGGAAGTCTGGCCAAAACATTGTAAAAGATGTGCACCATTTCAGCTAACCAAGTTGGAACCGTCTTGTGCAGCTGGTACCCAAAACGGGTCTTGTAGTAGCGCTATCAGTGTCATGACGTCATGTCAACCAGGTGGAGTTGTTGTTATGGGGCCCCATCTTCCTGGAAACTTCAAAGTTTACTGCAGGAAAATTCATTGTTCATTGTGGAAAACTTAAGCATTACTTATATAGACATATACAAACATATATATTCAATGAAAGGAATGATAAAGACAAAAATAGTTATGAAGAAAAGCAAAGATATTTTCTAAATACTTTTTTCTTTCTGTCCCACATCAAACGGCTCTTGACATAAGATAGAAACTCTGGGTTTTTTTTCTTTTAACATCACGCATGGATTTAAAGAAGGACAGAGCCATTGTCCAACTCTAAAACCAGCTCTATATATTCATAAACATATGCATATATATAAATGTATACATTGTATCATTTGTACTTAGGAGCCATATTTGATTTTCTTGATGATCCTTATTTTTCTACCTGTCATCATTCAAACATCAGGGGTTTCTTGAACTTTTGAAGATGAGTATTTTCCTGCAAAGACAAGAACAGGACCCTGTCCCCATCCTAAATGTTTTTCTTACCACCTGTATGGTCATCACCAGTGTTGACGAGCTTTCATTTCTCTGTTTCAATAGGTTTCTCCTTTTCAAAGCAAATCTTTATTAATTTTGATGGCACCCATAATTTTTCATCTCCTGTGGAAATAAGAGCAAAACCCCTTCCCCAACATAGTACATCTCCTGGTTTCCATTGTGAGGTTAACACATCCTTGAAATATACTGGTTGATTCAATTCAGAAGTTTTTTCCATAATCCAATGCCTCTCTGCTGCTGTTGTTCCTTTCTCAATAGCATAAGAAAATTCAAGGTTAACAAAGCATTCTGTAATCTATTTCTGGGGGTATTTTCTGTCCCTTTCTGTTTGTTCAGCATATCCTTTATTGTATGATTTGATCTTTCTATAACTGCCTGACCTGTAGGATTATTTGGTATACCAGTAATGTGCTTTATATTATAATAAGCAAAAAAGCATTTCATTTTCTTAGATACATATGCTGGACCATTGTCTGTCATTATTTGTGCAGGTATACCCATGATGGCCATAACTTCCAATAAGTGTGTGATTACCGAATCAGCCTTTTCTGAGCTCAGGGCAGTTGCCCATTGGAAACCTGAATACGTGTCTATGGTGTGGTGTACATATTTTAACTTACCAAATTCCGTAAAGTGGAACACATCCATCTGCCAGATTTCATTCCTTTGAGTACCCTTTGAGTTACTTCCTGCAGGCAACAGTGTTTGATTATAGAAAGAACAAGTAGGGCATCTCTTTATAATCTTCTTAGGTTGTTGTCATGTAATAGAAAACTCTTTCTTTAAACCTTTGCTATTGACGTGATTTTTTTTATGAAATACTGAGGCCTGCAACACATTTCCAATCAATAATTGATCAATTTCAGCATTACCTTGTGCTAGAGGACCAGGCAGACCTGTATGGGATCGGATGTGTGTTATGTACATAGGACAAAGCCTATCCCTGATTATGTCTTGCACCTGGATAAACAATGAAGTCAATTCTGTGTCATCTGGTATAAATTCAGCGGTTTCAATATGCAAGATAACTCTTTCTGCATATTGTGAATCTGTAACTATATTAAGAGGTTCTTTAAAATCCCTTAGCACCATAAGAATGGCATATAATTCTGCCTTCTGGACAGAATTATAAAGGCTTTGTTCCACCTTATTCAATTCTTCTGATTTGTAACCTGCTTTCCCTGATTTATTTGCATCAGTATAAAATGTACGGGCTCCAGTTATTGGTGCATCAGGTACAATTCGAGGAAGAATCCAAGAAGTTCTTTTTATGAGGTTAAGTCTATCACTTTTGGGATAGTTGCTATTAATTTCTCCCAAAAAAATTAGCACAAGCTCTTTGCCATGGTTCATTATCTTTCCATAACTTTTTTATTTCATCAGTAGTAAAAGGCACTATAATTTCTGCTGGGTCTATACCTGCTAGTTGATGAAGTTTCAGTTTACCTTTTATAATTAATTCAGAGACTTTTTCCACATAAGTTTTTAATTTTTTACTTGGTTTATGTGCTATAAATATCCATTCTAAAATAATATCTTCCCTCTGTATTAAAATCCCTGTAGGAGAAATTCTGGCAATATCACTAGGATACATTTAAGATTTGGGTATACCCTATCCACATGTGCCTCCTCAACCATTGTCAGTTCCTTTTCTGCTTCAGGTGTCAATTCTCTGGGACTATTCAAATCTTCATCACCATCTAAGCTTTTGTTTAAATGAACTATTAGATCAGGTGTTATCCCAACAGCTGGTCATGGACTGGAAATGTCTCCTAACAATCTTTGAAAGTTGTTAAGAGTCTATAACTGGTCTCTCCTAATTTGTGCCTTTTGTGTTCTAATTTTCTGTAAACCTATTCTGTAACCTAAGTAATTAACAGAATCTCCTCTTTGAATCTTTTCAGGAGCAATTTGTAATCCCCATTTAGGCAAGACTTCCTTTACTTCTTGAAACATCCTTTCTAAAGTATCTTTATTTGAATCAGACAACAAAATGTCATCCATGTAATGGTAAATTATAGACTTTGGAAATTGTTTACGAATTATTTTCAATGGCTGACTTACAAAATATTGGCACAATGTGGGACTATTGAGCATCCCCTGTGGGAGGATAGTCCATTGATATCTCTTAGTAGGCTGAGAATTATTATAAGTAGGCACTGTGAAGGCAAATTTTTCTCTATCCTTTTCTTGTAAAGGTATAGTGAAAAAACAATCTTTCAAATCAATGACTATAAGAGGCCATCCTTTTGGTAATAAAGAACGCAAAGGAATTACAGATCGTAGAGGACCCATAGGTTGAATTACCTTGTTGACAGCTCTTAGATCTGTCACCATTCTCCATTTACCATATTTCTTTTTTATAACAAACACAGGAGAATTCCAAGGGCTGGTTGATTCTTCAATATGGTGAGCATCTAGTTGCTCTTGTACCAGCTGTTCCAAAGCCTGTAATTTATCTTCAGCTAGAGGCTACTGCTTGATCAATATTGGCTTCTCAGTTAACCATTTTAAAGGTAAGGCTATTGGTACCTTTAAATGTTTGCTAGTTGCTGTATGTTCTTGTACAGCCTGGATAGCTGGCGACCTTTTACCATAATACCTCATTATATCCTTCCCAGAACTATGAGTTCTTTCGACTACAGGAATGTTAATCTGGGTATTCCATTGCTGTAGCAGGTCACGGCCCCATAAATTTATTGCTATATTGGCCTTAGTCTTCCTATTTCCCTTCAGGTCCTATGCATTCAATCCATCTCGTGCTTTGTTTTACACGAGATAGGGTTCCAATTCCCAGAAGCTGAACATCTACCTCTTGAAGAGGCCAATTTGGATGCCAAGATTCTGGAGTAATGATGCTTACATCCACACCCGTGTCTAATAAGCCTTCAATAAAGATGCCATTTATACGGACTCTTAGCTTTGGTCTTTGATCATTAATAGAAGTCTGCCAAAATATACGTTTACTCTGTCCTACTGGATTTTTTGACTCATCCTCCACATTTAACCCATTATTTAGACTTGTATTGCTTTTTACAGCAGACATTGGATTTTTTAATTTTCTTGGTGAGACACATTTTCCACTGCAACTGGGAATAACTGGGCCGCTTTTGGCTTGGGGGCCTGCGAGAGGCCCCTCAAGGGGTTTCCCAATGGTATTGGATTGCCTTGTCTGTTGTTGAGCTGCATTCATTGGTCCAATGTCAGCCTTTACCACACCTCCTACATATACCCGAAGGCCGAGGTCTCCTATTTTTGTCATTCCCAGAGGAGATATTATTCCTAGAAAATCCTTGCCTGAAATCCCTTTTCAGATGTCCTAATTTACCACAATTAAAACATTTGGCAGTTTGATGTCTTCTCATTGCTTTGGAAATTGCTTCACCTACCCAAGATTCATCATTATAGCCAAACGTCTTAACATTCATCGTATGCCAAATCCATTCATCCATAGGTGCTGATCTAGACCTTAAAGGCCCAATTATCTTTTTACATTCTATGTTTGCATTTTCAAAAGGCAGAGATTCAAGAATTATTTGTCTAGCTTCTGGGTCTGTTACTCCTATTTGCAGAGCCTTAATTAATCTTTGCAAAAAGTCAGTAAAGGATTCTCTCTGTCCCTGCCTAATCCTGGTATATGATTCGACCCTTTTCCCCTGCTCTTGTATCCTATCCCACACATTTAAGGCCTCTTTGTGGCATAGGGACAATACTTCTTCATCATAAAGAGCTTGGATCTGTGGATCAGCATATGCTCCTACGCCAAGAATTTGATCTTGGGAAACCTCCAAATCTTTTGCTCTTCCTTGCTGTTCCATATGTTTGGATTCTTCTCTGAAATATATTCCAAACATCAAGGAAGGTCCATCATCCAATATTATGTACACTATCTGAGAAAAATCATGGGGAGTAGCTCTGACATTAGAAGCCCAAGTCCTTGCCATTTCCTTAACAAATGCAGAGTGCAAGCCATAATTAACAACAGCTTGCTTAATTTCTTTTAGATCATTCATTCCTATTGGCATCCATCTACCTTCTTTGGCTCCCTTTGAGCCTTTAGAAGTTGATGCTTTGTCAGAGTAAATTACAGGGTATGATGCTAAAACCCGGGGTAAACCAGTTCTGACAGCCGGTGGTGATGTTGTATCCTGTCCTTTTGCCTTCTTACTCTGCTAACCAACTCCAATAGTTTCCTCAATCATTTCAAATATTTTCGTCATTGTCTCTCTTAAAGCCTGAATCTCCTGACCTGCATATGTTTCTAGTGATTTCACTAAGCTATCAATTTTTTGGTCCCCATTCTGTAACTGTAATTCCAAGGTTTTAATTTTT
>PVIU01027057.1:0-21063 GCA_004026605.1 Ondatra zibethicus | reverse complement strand
TGCAGTCACGGGCAGCAGTGCACATGGCTGGTCGTATGTGTGCAGTCACAGGCAGCAGTGCACATGGCTGGTCGTATGTGTGCAGTCACAGGTGGAAGTGCACAGTGTCTGGTCGTATGTCTGCAGTCACGGGAAGCAGTGCACAGTGTCTGGTCGTATGTCTGCAGTCACAGACAGCACTGCACAGTGTCTGGTCGTATGTCTGCAGTCACGGGCGGAAGTGCACAGTGGCTGGTTGTATGCGTGCAGTCATGGGCAGCAGTTCACAGGGGTCTGCAGTCAGGGGCAGAGAGGGCTGAATACAGGCGCTCAGCTGGCTGCCTTCTTGTTCCTGTTTTTATTTGGTCTGTAACTCCGGTCCACAGAATGGTGCCACCCACATTCAGGGCATGTCTTTCCTCCTCAGTTACACCTCTGGGAAATGCTGTCACAGTCTGCCCAGTGGTGTGTCTCCTAGGTGATTTCTGTCAGGTTGACAATGAAGATGAATGACCAGAGTGGTTCCGTTTGGAATCCCTCCTATCTGATTTGAAGCATTAACCCCAAATGTTGTCACTCCCTACCTTTGGTCTAGTGGAAAAATATTTATTATCTGTATGCTATGGCAATAGGGAACTAAAACAGAAAAAAAAAGCCGAGAAGAAGGTTTGATTAGTGAATTTGTTCAAAAATAATTTCTGTAAATAGTTATTTTAGAGGAGACCAGTCATTTGGAGAAGTCAGTGTTAGGATCTTAATTGGAGAGCCTGGCTAACTTAACTGTAATGTCTATTTATGGAGGGTCCTAGCTTGCTAGGTCTCCCACGGTTTTAGGATCAAGAAGAAACTGGTTTGAAGCCTGTTTCAGATCTCTGATTTCTAGTACTGATCACCAAATGTTCCACATCCCTGTTTCATTGTGCTGGAGCCATAGGCTCACATAGGCTCACATAGGTTCACATAGGGTGAGCCTTAGCCTCATAGCAGTGACTGACAGCCTCCTAGCTGGGAGCCTGAATGGCAGACAAGACTTTCCACTGCAGTACAACATTGCCTTTCCCTCGCCCATAGTTTTCACATTTTGATAAGGTCAGCTAACGCTTAGAGATGATACTCCGGATAACCATGATCAAGGTGGTGTGCAGCGAGGCAGCCCCATACAGAAGGAGCAGAATGCAGACACTGAGACCCAGGAACCAGGATTCCAGGGACAACGGGACAACCCATTCTCCTGCTGCTTTGTTGTCAGCTGCCACCTTGTAATGCATACCCCAGCCCAGATCTTTTCCTTTTGGCCACCTCCTCACGCATCGAATAGGCCATAGTACACACCCTAAGAAGGCTTTCTTTTTCTCCCTCCTGCCTGCCTTCTCTTCTTTCCTCCCTTGTGTTCTTATTTTCTGTCTGTACATTTTAGTTTAGTTTTCCACACACACTTTCAGGTTGGTGTAGATCACTTACCATACCATATTTAACTATTTACCTGTGTTTTCTGGTTCTATGTAAAATATTCAGATAGCAGAAGTTACAGGTATTTGGTCTATTCAGTTATCAGAAATGGCTGGCCTATCATATACTCCTCCAAACTCACCCTTATTACCAAAGTTCTCAAATAACCCAATTTATTTATAACAGAAATTATGTATCTTTATTGTTTCTCAGTTTATACATGTTACTGTGGCACACGCCTCACAGAAATAAGACATACATGGAGATAGATGGGTGGTTCTTCAGCTAGGCTGGCTTGTAGACAAAAGGGCAGGCTTTCCTTCCAGTGTCTGACCTGAATTCCAAGGGGTTTTCCCTTAGATGCCATGTGTTACCAAATTGTCCTTTCTCTTTGGTACTCAGGAGATGGTTACACCACAGGGATAATGGAGCAGATTGAAAGAAACAGGATGACTGAGTGGAGAGCACTCTGATAAAGCTAGGAAAAGGCTACTGTGTGGGAGAGGAGGGGGATGGGGAGAGACTCAACTACAGTGTTTTCTTAGATCTCTTTCAAAAAAGAGTACATGTAAAAACTGAGTGCCAGGAAACAGGTCTCCTTACCACATCTGCGTATGTGCTCTGTGAGTATGTGAGCAAAAGCGTCACAGTAACCGTACTCTAAAGAAGCGTGTTTCCTCGCTGGTCCTGTATTTTCCATGGGTTGCTGAGATTAAAATAGTACACTAGGCATCACACACTTGACCTGAACATAGAAGTGATAAGGGCAGTGAAGACCACACAGAATTTATCATACTTGTAAAATACAGGACCTGAAATAAAAATTGGCCCATTGAGCAAACCTAATAATAGCTCATTCTCTCCTTGCCTAAGGGCAGTAATAAACTTCCTTCCATACCAGGCCCTGTATTTTAGATTTTATGAACCATAAAATTTCTGTGGCCTCCTATTATCTGCCATTGAAAAGCAAAGCCAACCACAGATGAGTTTTGATATTTTTATTGGAAGGCAAATCTTTATAAAAATAAAGCAGTGAGCTGCATTTGAACTTTTGTCATTGTTGCTGAACCAGTCTTATCTGTGAGATAAGAAAGAAACATGAGGTCAATATAGATAGATGATAGATAGGTAGGTAGATACGTAGATAGATAGATAGATAGATAGATAGATAGATAGATAGATAGATAGATAGATAGATAGATAGATAGATAGTAGGAAGGCTGGTTGTTCATTCCCGGTTTCCCAGACACAAAATAGTCACTCAGAAACTATATTATTTAAGTCACTGCTTGGTCAGTCACTTAAGTGTATTGCTGGCAAGCTTTTACATCTAGTATTAACCCATTTCCTTTATTTTATATTTTACCATGAGGCTGTGGCTTACCAGCAGGGTTCCTGCTCATCTGTTCCAGGTGGTGGCTATATGGCGTCTCTCAGACTCTGCCTACTCTCTGTATATATCTTTTCCAGCCTGGCTATATTCTGTTAAGCCATTGACTGAAAGCAGCTTCTTTATTTATTAACCAATAAAGGTAACACATATACGGAAGGACTTCCCACACCATTTGGATGCCAATCTGTTGTATGAAGGCCGCTTGTGTGTTCCTGGCTGCCCAGAACCAAAATAATCACAAAGAAGCTATATTAATTACAACACTGCTTGGCCTATTAGCTTGTGCATATTTCTAGCTCCCTCTTATCTCTTAAATTAACCCATTTCTGTTATTTTATATTTACCATGAGGCTTGTGGCCTACCAGCAAGGTTCCAGCTGGCAGCTTGTGTCTTTCTTGTCTAGTGGCTCCATGGCATCTCCCTGACTCTGCCTCCTTTCTCTCAGCATTCAGTTTAGTTTTTCCTGCCTCGCTCTGTTCTGCCCTGATATATACTCAGTTTCCTTATTCATTAACAATAAAAGCAACACATATACAGAAGGACTTCCAACACCATAGATAGGCGGACAGATGATAGATAGCTATGTAGATAGAGAGATAAATGTAACAGGTAGGTAGGTAGGTAGGTAGATATTAGATGACAGATAGATAAATAGATAGATAGTAGGTAAGTAGATAGATATACAGATAGCAGGTAGGTAGATGGATGATAGGTAGATAGCTAGATAAACATAAAAGGTTGGTAGGTATATAAATAATATATGGATGGACGATAGATAGATAGATAGATAGATAGATAGATAGATAGATAGATAGATAGATAGATAGATAGATAGAAAGCTTGGCCACTGCTCAGAAGGAGCTGACAACTTTGTAGTTATAAAAATTACAAAACTAAGGACTGGTGATATGGCTCAGAGGATAACTGCACCTACCACAAAGCCTAAAGACCTGGGTCTTATGCCCAGGGCCCACATGGTGTAAGGAGGGAGCCAACTCTTCCTGAGTTACCTTGACCTCTGTGTGTGCACCCTGACACACACTCACCCCCCCAACACACACACACACACACACACACACACACACACAATTAAAATGTAATCTTGAAGGGGATAGAATTTCTGGATTAAAAGTTATCAGGGTTGATGAATGTATGACCCAGTCTTATGGCTCAGCATGAGAGCTAAAAGTCCTTTCTTATAACTGACAGAAATCAAACCCAGGTGAGTGATGGTTGGTGTCAGTACGTGCACCTGGACTTCTGACCTGACTCTGATTTAAGTCATAATTTTCACTCTCTAAATTTATTTACTTTTGTGTTTGAAGAGTTAATTTCAAAATTACTATAGCAATAAGAGCAGTTTTCAAATGAGATTATTTAATGAATAAAGCACAAGAGAATCATTTATTTGTTTATTAACTGACTTGCTGCTCTGGGAATTGAACCCAGGACCGTGTACGTCTAAGGCAGTGCTCTCTCACTGAGGGGTATTCACAGCTCCCTTTCTTTTCTTTTAATCCATCACTGTGTTCGTGATTAAAGTATGGTCTGCACTCCTGCAGTGTAACATCACTGGGAAATGCCCCAGAACTGTCAGTTCCTGGGTCCAGTACATGCAAGGTTTGCACTAAATTCTATTTAATCTAAACGTTTTTCCCCGGAATTGTCTCTAAAATCTTTCCCATTATCTGCACACACACCTTTTAAAAATTGATCTTCTCTTCTACAGTTTTAGAATCATCCCATGTGTCCATTCGTTTATCCCATCAATAATAACATACAGCTGTTTCCCATGTACGAGACATTGTGTTAGATCTTAATCACACATCAGTGGGTATTAAATAAATGAGATTCAGAAAGAAATGAAATGTTATTACATTTGGGGAATCCTATGGTAATATTATAAGCTGAATTAATTTCTGTATCAAACCCATGAAGATATAATGGCATGGTGGTGAGTTGGGAGATAACTGGGATAGTTGAGGAGAGGCTCTGTCAGGGGATGATTCACCTGTGACCTGAAGGGTGAGTGGGAGCCAGCCTTTCAAACAGCTGCAAAGGGCAGAGGGACTCATAATGAGGGTGGCTCTTGCTGAGTTAATGCCATTTGACAGTTAGGACTTTGAGAGACTTAGACACATTTACCTCTACAGCCCTGACAACAACTCTATAAGGCAGATACATTCAGTTTCCCTACTTTATATTAGGTATGCCAGCTGAGTCAGGTCAACAGGTTGGGTAATGTACAAAGGTCACACAGTCTCCTAGATTCCATGTGAGTGGCAATAAAAGGGGTATGTAGGCCGTATTTGCCAAAGAGAAAATATTGGCATTATCTTTCTACACCAAGGCATTTTATACTTCTCTTCAGACACTAACTGGGTGTTGTACTAGCTCCCTGCACTTAGTGCAGACCTTGAAAGTTAAGGGCTAAACCCCACTTTAGATCCCCTGCTTTAAATAACCACAGAAAGTAGTAGGTCCCATGTCACTCAAACTCTGTCCATCTTAGCTGCAAATTGGGGATTTCCACAACCCTCCTCAAGCTACAGTGATTTGCCCTAATAACGCGGACTTCAGAGGAACACTTACCTTACCATCACTTATTTATTATGAAGCTTGTTATCACCGATGCAGAGGAGTAGCCAGATAGAGGGAAGCATCTGAACGGAGCCAGCAGTGGGATGTCTTGCTCCTTAGAACTGGTATGTGTGACCCTCCCAACACATGGGTGTGTTCAAAAACTCCAGAAGAGATTTTAGGGACGTTGCCTTTCACAAACATGGTTGATTCAATCAAGAAGTTAAGCTCCCCCAGAAGTTGAGGTGTGGGTTGAGGGCTCAGAGTTCCAATCTTATGATCTCGAGTTGATTTCTTGGATAACTTTCCCCTGTCCTCCCAGCATCACCTCACTAACGTAAGTTCAAGTATGGATAAAAGACACTTCTCTTTCCCCTGTCACTCAGTAGTCCGCCGAAGTTTGAGGAGCCAAAGAACCAAGTGTAAATTCCATATTCTGTCACAGTGTCAGTCAGAGGCAGCAGGGATGACTGATTGAAAGTTCTAGCAACTTGGCAGATTCCAACCATTTTCTGTCATGGCAAGACAATAGGGGCAATTGTAGTGGAGGAAGAAAGGGTCTCAGTGTTGGCCAATGTGCTCTGAGAAGTCTTTTAGACTCTCTAGCAGAGCCAAGTGAGTGGGAACAAGCTGGGACTTAGGGAAGTGTTCAAGACATAATAGGCCTGGGAAGATGGCTCAGTGGGTAAAGTGCCCAGTATACAATTATGGTAGCCCAAGTGAGCTCCCCAGCACCATGAAAAGCCAGGCATGAGCACACATGTCACTCCTGGGGTTGCAGTGGAGACAGACAGATACAGAGGACCTCTGGCCAAGCCAGTCTAGTCAAAGTTCTAAGCTCCAGGTTTAGTGAAAAACTCAGAAAATACAGTGGAGAACAGGAGAGGAACTGCCCAGTGTCAACCTGTGGCCACCACATGTGTGTACAGAGAAGCAGGCACATGCATGTACACACACACACACACATATACACAGACACACATATACAGAGACACACAAACATACACACAGATATAGAGAGACAGACACAAAGACACATACATGTGTGCACGTGTGCATGCACTCATCACCTGATATCTCTGAGGGAAGGAAGCCTCTTATAATTGCCGATGGCAACTGATTTTATTTTTTTATTGATTTATTATTTTCATTTTATTTATTTTGATTTTTTATTTTGAGTCTCCCTATGTAGCTCCACCTGGCCTGGAACTGTAGACCATGTTGGCTTCAAACTCACAGACATCCACCTGCTTCTCTCCTGAGCAGTGCAGTTAAAAGCCTGTGCCCCATGTCCTGATACACTGATGTTCATCAGAGAGGACCAAATGAATGTAGTAAAGTCTTCTTTTAGCTCGGGAATCCTTAGGATCTGTCCATGGTCGGCTGGCTCATTGTCTCTGGTCCTGTGGGGAGACAGAGACGGAAGGGGACACAGGGATCCACTTGGGTGCATTGGTTACAGTGACTTACTAAGTGATGTCGAGACCAGATTGAAAGCAGTGCTATTCCAAGGAATTTTCAAAATGCATTTTGCTTGAATTGTTCACCATTAAGTTGTATAATCTGACTGAAATTCCATGACCACATTGAAGATTGCATAAAGATTGCCCTCCACTCCTTTTTTAGGTATCTCCATCTATTCATCTTAGGAAAGCCAGGTGTATCAGTGTTGAGAAGGTGTGTTCTTCATTCCAGAGAAGCCACCCCTTGCCCCACTGTCCCTGTATTTGGGTTCTGTAAGAAACAACTAAATAGAAAAGAAAAAGTGCTGGGCATGGTGGTGCATGCCTTCAGGCAAAGACATCAGAAGGATGAGACTGGAGAAGATTGAGTTCAAGACCAGACCTGGTCTCCATCTGTAAAACCACAACCAAAACAACAAAAACAAGCAATAATTGTCAGGAAGGAAGGCCAGGTCACTTTTCATATCTCTCTTTGTGTGTCTGTGTGTCTCTGTGTATGAATATCTGTGTCTGTGTGAGTGTTTCTGTGTGTCTTTTAAAATTAACTTTGTTAACATACAAAGAAATGAATTTCATTGTGATATTTTCATACACAAATATCTCTTTTATGCTTTGCTCTTTTGCCATCTTTTTTTAATTGATTTTATTGAGCTGTACATTTTCTCTGCTCCCCTCCCTTCCTCTCCTCTCCCCTTCAACCCTCTCCCATGGTCCCCATGCTCCCAATTTACTCAGGAGATCTTGTCTTTTTCTACTTCCCATGTAGATTAGATCCATGTATGTCTCTCTTACGGTCCTCATTGTTGTCTAGGTTCTCTGGGATTGTGATTTGTAGGATGGTTTTTTTTTTTTAATTTATGTCTAAAAGCCACTTATGAGTGAGTACATATGATATTTGTCTTTCTGGGTCTGGGTTACCTCACTCAATATGATGTTTTCTAAATCTATCCATTTGCCTGCAAATATCAAGATGTCATTTTTTTTTCTGCTGTGTAGTACTCCATTGTGTAAATGGACCACATTTTCCTTATCCATTCTTCTGTCGAGGGCATTTAGGTTGTTTCCAGGTTCTGGCTATGACAAACAATGCTGCTATGAACATAGTTGAGCACATGTCCTTGTGGCATGATTGAGCATCCGTTGTGTATATACCCAAAAGTGTTATTGCTGGGTCTTGAGGAAGGTTGTTTCCTAATTTTCTGAGAAATCGCTATATCCAAAGGGGCTGTACCAGCTTGCACTCCCACCCGCAGTGCAGGAGTGTTCCCTTTATCTCACAACCTCTCCAGCATAAGTTGTCATCAGTGTTTTTGATCTTGGCCAAACTCTGATGGAATCTCAGAGTTGTTTTGTTTTGCATTTCTCTGACTGCTAAAAGTGTTGAGCATTTCCTTAAGTGTCTTTCAGTCATTTTAGATTCCTCTGTTGAGAGTTTTCTATTTAGGTCTGTACTCAATTTTTTTTTGATTATTTGTTCTTTTGATAACCAATTTCTTGAGTTCTTTGTATATTTTGGAGATCAGTCCTCTGTCTGATGTGGGGTTGGTGAAGATCTTTCCCCATTCTGTAGGCTGCTGGTTTGTCTTGTTGACCGTGTCTTTTGCTTTACATAAGCTTTTCAGTTTCAGGAGGTCCCATTTATTAATTGTTTCTCTTAGTGTCTGTGCTACTTGGGTTATATTTAGGAAGTGGTCTCCTGTGCCAATGCATTGAAGACTACTTCCCCCTTTCTTTTCTGTGAGGTTCAGTGTGGCTGACTTTATGTTGAGGTCTTTGATCCATTTGGACTTGAGTTTTGTGCATGGTGATAGATATGGATCTATTTTAATTTTCTACATGTTGATATCCAGTTATGCCAGCAATATTTGTTAAATACGCTTTTTTCCATTTTATATTTTTTGCTTCTTTGTCAAAAATTAGGTGTTTATAGGTGTGTGGATTAATATCTGGATCTTTGATTTGGTTCTATTGGTCCTCCTGTCTGTTTTTATGCCAATACCAGGCTGGTTTTAGTACTATAGCTCTGTAGTAGGGCTTGGAGTCAGGGATTGTGATGCCTCCAGAAGTTCCTTTATTGTACAGGATTGTTTTGGCTATCCTGGGATTTTTGCTTTTCCATATGAAGTTGAGTCCCATTCTTTCAAGGTCTGTGAAGAATCTTGCTGGGATTTTGATGGGCATTGCATTGAATCTGTAGATTGCTTTTGGTAAGATTGCCATTTTTACTATGTTAATTCTACCTACCCAAGAGCATGGGAAATCTTTCCACTTTCTGGTGTCTTGTTCAATTTCTTTCTTCAAAGATTTAAAGTTCTTGTCATACAGGTCTTCCACTTGTTTGGTTAGAGTTACTCTGAGATATTTTATGGTGGCTACTGTGAATGGTGATGTTTCCCTGATTTCTTTCTCAGCCCATTTATCATCTGTGTACAGGAGGGCTACTTATTTTGTTTTGAGTTAATCTTGTATCCTGCTATATTACTGGAAGTGTTTCTGAGTTGTAGAAGTTCCTTGGTAGAATTTTTGGGGTCGCTTGTGTAAACTATCATATCATCAGCAAAGAGTGAGAATTTGACTTCTTCTTTTCTGATTTGTACTTCCTTGATCTCCTTTTGTTGTCTTATTGCTCTAGCTAGGACCTCAAGAACTATATTGAATAGATATAGAGGGAGTGGACAACCATGTCTTATTCCTGATATCAGTGGGATCTCTGTGAGTTTCTCTCCATTTAGTTTGATATTGGCTGTTGGCTCGTTGTATATTGCCTTTATTATGTTTAGGTATGTTCCTTGTATCCCTTCTCTCTCCAAGACCTTTATCATGAAGGGAAGTTGAATTTTGTCTAAGGCTTTTTCAGCATCTAATGAGATGATCATGTAGTTTTTATTTTTTAATTTGTTTATATGGTGGATTATGTTGACAGATTTTCATATGTTGAACCATCCCTGTATCTCTGGGATGAAGCTAACTTGGTCATGGTGGATGATGGTTCTGATGTGTTCTTGGATTCAGTTTGCCAGTATTTTATTTAGCATTTTTGCATCAATGTTCATGAGTGAGATTGGTCTGTGATTCTCTTTCTTAATAATGTCATTCTGTAGTTTGGATATCAGGGTAATTGTAGCCTCATAAAAAGAGTTTGACAATGTTCCTTCTGTTTCCATTATGTGGAACAATTTGAGGAGTATTGGTATTTATTCTTCTTTGAAAATCTTGTAGAATTCTGAGCTGAAACCATCTGGTCCTGGGCTTTTTTTGGTTGGGTGACCCTTGGTGACTGTTTCTATTTCTTTAGCAGTTATAGGTCTATTTAATTTGCGTATCTGGTCTTGATTTAATCTTGGTAAGTGATATTTACACAGAGAGTTGTCCATTTTCTTTAAGTTTTCCAATCCAGACAATCATTAGGTCATATTTCAAAAACCTGTACTATACTTTGTTCTTATTCACCCCCTTGTTGCCTTTACCCATCTGACCTCCTGTGACTGACTCTTCCCCATAAATATACATTCCATAACACTTTCTTCTTCTCCTCCAGACTTCTTTCTTCCCTCTCCTAGTTCCTTACTACAGTCATATCATATGTATGTGTAATACATACATTTCAATATAGATTCTACACATGAGAGAAAACAAACCATTTATTTCTTTCTCAGTCTGGCTGATTTTGCGTAATCTAATGATCTCCAGCACTTAAAAAAAAAGACTTACTTATTTTTATTTTATGTGTGCGTGTGTTTGCCTGTATGCATGCATGTGCCCTATATGCTTGCCTGGTGCCAGAAGAGGATGTTGCATCTCCCTGGAGCTGAAGTCATTGGTTGTTGTACATTCTGAGAACCAAATCCATGCCCTCTTCATGTGCAACAAGCACCCTTAACTGCTGAGCCACCTTTCAGCTCCAGTGATCTCAAGTTGTACCCATTTTCATTCCTCTTTCCACCTGAATAAAATCCCACTGTGTTTATGCACCACATTTTCTTTATCCCTTTATCTGCTGATGGATGTCTAGGCTGTTTCTGTTTTCTTGACTGCTGAGAACAGAGCAACAGTAAACAGGGATATGCAAGTATCTTTGTGTGTACAGCTTAGAGTCCTTTGGGACCATACCCAGGAGATGCATAGCTGCATCATTTGGCAGCTCTGTTTTAGTTTCATCAGGAGATTCCATATTGATCTCTGTAGAGGCTGCACCTGTTTACTGTCCCACTAGTAATGTAGACAGGTCTGCTTACTCTACATACATGCCAAGATTTGTTTTCATTTGTTTGTCTGATGATAGCCATTCTTACTAGAATGAATTGCAATCCTAAAGTAGTTTTTGAGTGTGTGTGTGTGTGTGTGTGTATGTATGCATGTGTGTGTATGTTTGTATAGATATGTGTGTATGGATATGGATATATGTAAGTGAATATGAGAACAAGGTGATACTTATCTTTCACAGTTGGGTTTATTTTGCAATTTAATGATCTCCAGAACTTACAATTATTTTTAATATATGCATGCTTTTATCTACATGTATATATGTGCACCATGTGCAGGCACTGCCTTTAAAGGCCAAAAGAGGGCATCAGAATCCCTGGAACACTCTGTACACCAGCTTGTGGAAGGTAGCAGTCGATGGTAGATGTCTTCTACAATGCTTTTCTACCTTGTTTTTCAGGACAGGTGTTTCAGTGAACCTGGAGCTCACTGATTCTGCTAGACTGGCTGGCCTATAAGCCCAGGGACCTCTGTCTCTACCTTCTTAATGCTGACATTCAGCCCCATGTAGCTTGCTTGCATGGCAAATCTTTCCCAATTGAGCCATCTTCCAGACCCTTAAGGCAATGTTGATTTGCATCCCCCGATGGCTAAGGCTGTCCAGAACTTTTTGGAAACATTTACTTTACTGGCCTGTTGTATTTTCCCCTTATGTTGCCAGTCTTTCACTGCCATTTGGTTGAAAGTAATGGGGGTTTTACAAGGAAGAATGAGATGAGAAAAAACTGAACCGCTTTCCAGACAGGCACCATCTTAGCCATTTTGTAGCCATAGGACTTTTACAGCTAGAGTTGGGTGCCAGTCCATTCTGGCACAGAAAGGAAACGAAATCAATACACCCCAGCAGCACTTATCCTGCATTGATGAGCTTGCTCAAAACCACCTTCTGGTCTCTCTAGTGCATCTTTTCTTTAATCTTTAAACAATTCTCTTCCCAGGGAAAGATAAGATTAAAGTGTCTGACGATGACTTGAAGAAGCTCCCTTTAATTAAGTGGTGTGTTCTGGAAGCCATCCGCTTGAGAGCCCCTGGTATCATTACAAGAAAAGTGGTGAAGCCAATTAAAATTCTGGTAAGCTTTGGTTTTGTTTAGAAGTGATGAGCCTTCTAGAAAAAGTATGTGTTTTGTTAATGTTTTCTAAATTGATATATAATTGATTTCTTCAATTTATTATAACTGAATAGAAATTATATATACATATATATTTGTCATATACAGCATACTTTGAAATATGTACATATTTTGTAATGGCCAGATCAAGTCATTAACCTGTATATTATTTCAAATGCCCAGCCCCCAAGAACTACATTTCTAAACACTAGTTCTGTGAGCCAAATTTTTACTTTTGAGATTTCCAGCCTCTTGTCCCTCTGGGCCTGGCTTATTTGTCCTCAAGCTTCTTCTGTGTGGTTGCAGAATCCCCATCTTTTGAAAAGCTGAATGATATTTCATCATGCATATGCATATCCCATTCTCCTCATTCATCTGCAGAACTGCACACTTTGGTTCCATGTCACGGTCACTGTAAAGTGTGTTGCTGTGAACATGAAGGTGAAGTTATCTTTTTGACATTGTTAATTTCACATCCTTGGGCTGTTAATTCGGTAGTTGGATAGCTTGATCACACAGTTGTTCTACTATTAATCTTTTGAGGAACCCCCATATTATTTTCTAAATGGTTATACTAATGTTCATTTAGAAAAAACAGTCTCCAGTAGTTCCTTTTTTGTCTTTGTCCTCTGACACTTTTTGTTTGATAATACAATTCTGATAAGATTGAGATAATATCCTATGAAGTTTGGTTTTCCATTTCCCTGACAATGATAGTACAAGTTATTTTTTTTATAAACTTGTTAAATATTTTGTAGGTCTTCTTTAGTAAATATTTTTATGTTTATGCATGTGTGTGTCGGGCGTGGTGGTTTTGTACATAAGTTCAGAAGAGGGTGATGGACTCCCCAAAAGTGGAGTTATAGGCAGATGCAAGCTGCTCAGTGTTGGTGCTGGGAATCAAACTGGGCTCCTCTGGAAGTACAACTCCTGAATCATCTCTCCAGCCTACATTGAGCCCTCTAAACTGCTGAGTCATCTCTCCAGCCAGTACAATGAGTACTCCAAACTGCTGAATCATCTCTCTAGTCAGTTCTTGAGTCTTCTTTTAAGAAATGTGTGCTTAAATTTTTGTATATTTTGTAGATCTACTTTGTTTTTACTAAGGAGTTGTTTGAGCTGCTTGTATTAGAAACTAACCTTTTATCAGATGTGTGCTTCAGACCTATCTCATCCTATCCCATAGGTTGTCTGTCCACTTAGCTGTGTCTTCCTTACTTATATGGAAGAGTTTTAGGTTAGAGTAATCCAGTTGGTCTGAGTTCACTTTTGTTGTCTGAGCTTTTGGATTCTTCAAATCCTCATTTTCCAGATCAAAATCACGGGGTTTCCTCTCTGCTTTGTCTAGCAGTTTCACACGCACAAGTTTAATCCATTTGAGTTGATTTTATACACTGTATGAGACAAGGACCTAATTTCTTCATTTGCATATTGATACCCAGTTATCCCAACACCACTTCTTAAGAAAACTGGCATCTGTATAAGAAGGCATAAATGAGTGGATCAGTTTCAGGGTTCTCTTCTGTTCTTTCGGTTTGTGTAATTGGTTTTGTGCTCTTTTGATTACGGTAGCTCTGTAGTACCTTTTAGGTCATGTGGTCCACTGACTCCAGCTTTGTTAATTTTGGTTAAGATTCCTACGGCTATTCGGGGCCTTTTGCGATTCCATGTGAATTTTAAGATTTCATTTTTCCGATGGAAAATGTCATTGGGTTTCGATAGTGTACTTAAGCTCCCGTGAGTTCCAAGTGACCCTAGAACAGTTTCAAACAGTAAGTTAAGTGACACCATCTCATTCAGAGAGAGATCTGTTTTTTTGGAAACACTAACATACAAACTTTCGAGTAGAAATTTGGCCATGTGATCCCATATCAGTTATATAATGTTGTTTAAGCCAAGCAGGTGGACTTTTGTCAACTGACTCAATGGTATTTATTTTTAAAAATGTTATTTTGAGAATTCTACATGTGCATATGGTGATTTTCAGTAACATTCACTGCTCCTCTCCCCCTCTAGCTCTTTTCAGATCGTTTCCCATGTCTTCTTCCAAACTTGCTGTCCTCTTTTTTAGTTAACACACACTGAATATAGTTAGTGCTGCCCATGTAGCCATGAATGTAGAGCCTGGATAACCTATCAGAGGCTACACCTTAGAGAAAATGGATTTCTCCTCCCCTGGCAGCCGTAAGCTGTACATAGATCCTCAGCTAGGAGTGGGGACCTATGTGCCCCTCCCCCGTCCATGTTGACTTGAGCCTGTGCAGACCTTGAGCAGGCAACTACAGGAGCTCATGAATGCACAGCTCTGCCACATCCAGAAGACATGCTATTCCTTCCCAGTCTCTTAGAATTCTCCACTCGTTCTTGTAAGTGGACATTTCTCTCCCACCTGCCAGTTCCCGAATGACCACTCTGAGGCTTAATATTAATTGCAAACTTTTTAGCCTATTAGCTCAAGCTAATTATGAACTAGGTCTTACAACTTAAATTAACCCATTTCTATTATTCTGTATTTACCATGAGGTCTGTGGCTTTTTACCTCCTATTTTGCTTCTGTTGGTATCTCCCTGACTCTACCTTCTTTCTTTTTGTGTCTGTTTTGATTTCCCTCCTGGCTCTATTCTGCCTGGCTATTGGCCAAATCAGCTGATGATAATAAGATATATCCAAAGCATACAGAAGGGCATCCAACATCTTTTTGTATGCTGTGAATATGTTTTATTACCATTGGTTTATTTCTTTATTAAAAGAAACTGATTTGGCCATTAGCCAGGCAGAATAGAACCAGGCGGGAAATCCAAACAGAGATATAGGGAGAAAAGGCAGAGTCAGGGAGACGCTAGCAGCCACTGGAGAAGCAAGATGTGAGGTAATACCATAGCCTTGTGGCAATACATAGATTAATAGAAATGCTAGTTAGTAATAAGCCTGAGCCATTGGCCAAGCAGTTTGTAATTAATATTAATTCTCAGAGTGGATATTCGGGAACTTGCAGGCAGGAGAGAAGCCTCCAGTTACACCCTCTTCTTGCTATTCCCTGAGCCTTGCAGCAAGGAGATGTAAAACAGACTTAACGACATACCGTCTCTAGGCATATACCCCACTGACACCTATCTCATGCCCTCTGATTCTCAACAAGAGCAGGGCATGAGAGGAGTGGCTCTGAGTGCCTGGGCGAAGTTTCTAGCCACAGGCAGACCAAGAAGGGCTTGAATCTGCTCGGCACAGGGATGGCAGCGGAGCGAGGGCCGGTTGGGGGAGCTTCTCCAGGTCACCATGGAGAGTCAGTGCATGTGGGAGACTGCAGTGAACTATCTGTGACTCAGTCACCAGAACCAAAATCTCACAAGAATGATCTAGCTCAAGGGCCTTCATTCCCTGGGGAGATCACATCAATTCTCTCCATTCTCTTGTTTACCTTTCTTTATCCAAAAGTTCTAAACTTTTGGATTGATACCAGGGGATTTTGGTAGACCACAAAAGAGATAAAAATCCCAATTTGTAATGGTTAAAATGTTTGCACCCCCATGAAGACAAGGTTAGTTTTATTCATAAACGATAGCATTTTGTTTCACATATTATTGAATTTGTTTTGTTGATTTTTAAAAGTTTAAGTATTTCTATTGAAAAAAATTATCACAAGTGAAAATAATGACTGCTTAATTATTTATACTAATTATTAGTAATAATAAGTGGTGATCAATCTTTTTTATATTCATATTCTGTATGTACACACACATATATACACATAGATACATACATATGTATACATACACATATGTGTGTGTTTGTGTGTATATGTGCACCCCTTTCCTGCTTAGTTTGTGCCCAACACCCAAGCTGGGTGGCTCCCAGTTGTCTGCAATGCCAGGCCTAGAGGATCTGACACCCTCTTGAAGCGTCTGTAGTCACTAGCTTGAAGATACATATACACTCACATACACATCATTTTAAAAAAATCAGGTTTGGGGAGATGGCTCAGTGGTTCAGAGCATGTACTGCTTTTGTAGAAGCCCCGGGTTTGGCTCCCAGCACCCACATGTCAGCTCATAACTCCCGCTCCAGGAGAATCCAGTGCCCTCTTCTGGACTCCCTATAACATAGACAGACACATAATCAAAATAAAATAAATCTTTAAGAAAATAAAATGCCGACATTTAACTAATATCTACCTCTGTATAGTCAAACATGTATGTACAAGTGACTGGTAATCAGAATTAGAAACTAGTCATCTTCTAATTGGACCATAGACATGATCTATCCAGGGAAAAGGGGGAGATGGCTTGGTTTGTAAAAGGACTTGTCTTGCAAGAATGAAGTTCAGGTCCCCAGCAAAAGCCAGGTGTGGCAGTGAGCAGTCATTATTACAGTACCGAGGAAAAGAGCCAATCATTCCAGTTTCAGCCAGCGACCCTGAATCTAAAACATTGGGGCTGGTGAGATGGCTCAGCAGGTAAAGGCATTTACCGCCAAGCCTGACACCTAAATTCAGTTCCCAGAATCCAACAAACACAAGTTGTCCTCTGTCTGCTACACATATGCCGCGCGCGCACACACACACACACACACACACACACACACACAAAGAGATTGACATAGCCAGGCAAGTTGGGTTTTTCTCACACTTACTATAAAATTTCTCTTTTTCACAGTATAGTTGTAGCTATGTTTTTAATGATTCAAATTCTCCTTAAAACTTATTTCAAAATAAGTTATTTGAAGCTGATTTTCCTTCTTTAGAATTATACAGTTCCTCCTGGTGATCTATTGATGGTGTCTCCATTCTGGCTACATAGAAATCCAAAATATTTTCCTGAACCTGACTCATTCAAACCTGTAAGTGCTCTCTTTCAATATGTATTATCCTTTATAATTTCTGTTGTTTCTTGTTAAGAATATAAATACATAAATTAACTGAGTGTGTCTCAGTAAGTAGCCATTATTTTCTGGCAACCATGTCCAAAGTTGGCTACGATGGACCAATAGCATTTGCAATGTAGATGTCGCAACACTGACAGGTAGAATGGAGTGTGGAATGAGCATCCTCAAAGATGGACTTTTATACAAAATTTGGATAGACTTTGAAAGCCAGTAGCCCTGGTTCTGCTGGAAGGAAATCTTATTTTGTATTTCTTGGGCAACTGCTTCTGTTACTGGTTTCCAAGGAGCCCACAAAATAAAAACACAGCAAATTAAAATGGTGATCTGTTACTTCATCTGCTTGGGGAATCACAGGCCTGAGCCATTCCAAGAGTTCATCTAGTTCATGCCTTGCCCTTAGGAAAGTCTGGGAGCACTGGCACCCAGATGTATCTATTCCATGTCCCAGACTTCCTCCAGGCAAGCAGTTTTGTCGGTGCCTTGCTGTTAAATTTATTATTATGATTAATTTTATGATAAAGCCTGAGACCATGTTATAAATAGTCTTCCTCTGCTGAGGTCAATTCTGTAGGTGATTTACATTTGCCACTTAATAGGATTCTTGTTAAGTCTTTTTTGTTTATGAGTTCGTTTTCCAAAACCACAATTGTGTCTGATATTAATAACAGGTTGGAAAAAATGACCCACAACTCCGCAACTTTGTATGCAAGGATTAGCTGTACAGCATCATTTTTAGCCCAGAGAAGTAGAGTTAAGCTTATTTATATAAGGCTGGTTTAGGAAAAAAAAGTATTTTCTTCCCACAGGAACGCTGGAAAGAGGCAAATTTAGATAAGAATGCTTTCTTGGACGGCTTCATGGCTTTTGGAGGCGGGAAGTTCCAGTGTCCCGGAAGGTCAGTGCGACAGCTGGGCAGCCCCGATGCAGGAAGTGTACAAAAAGACAGTGGCTTGGGGGAGCATGGCACCCAGTCCCCTTGTCATCGAGCTACAGGGAAAGCTAGGAGGGCACATTTGGCTTGTTTGGTCAATGGTGGGGTGGGTGTCTGTGGAAATGTCTGCGGTGACTTCTGACGAGAAACCTCAGGAGACGACACTACCCTGGGATTAAAGGTGCATGCCTTTATGCCTGAGTTTTACTTGTTCGGTGTGTGTGTTTGTGTGCGTGTGTGCGTGCGTGCGTGCGTGCGTGCGTGCGTGCGTGTGTGTGTGTGTGTGTGTGTGTGTGTGTGTGTGTGTGTGTGTTTAATGTAAGCTTTGGGAACAAACTTGGGTTCTTTGCTGGCCTTGCAGTTATCTTCCAAGCAGATAACCACATTTTAAAGAGCAAAGGTGTACGTTTGTTCGGCTACAGTGCTGTCATAGACACTTGCTATGGTTCTGGACATTGCTGGCGTGTAGGTATGCAGCAATTGATATGTGGTCCTTTATCTGGTTTCTTTGCTTTGTAGAGCCTTCCCCTCAGCACTCTTTATAGTTCAGTGCATCTGCAGTCAGTGCACTCGGCACCTGTTCTAGCACTAATCTCTATCATTTAATGAACTGTTTATATTATTTGTCCAACCAGGAAAACATTGACTGTTTCCTTTTGCCAGGGATAGGCACTGGGGAAGGTGGACATGATCTGTGCCTCATGAGATTCACACTCTACATTAAGTAACTCCCATTTCTTCATTGAAGAAGACCAAGTTGGAAAAATGTTGTCATTTATTTGTAATTCTCCCGCTCAGGAAATCATTACAGATTCTTTAAAAAAAAAAGTATGTTTAACAAACTGTTATTTCTTAATTTAAAAAGTCATTCATTGTCATCTCAATAGTAATTTCAGATCATATTCACAATCATTATCCTGTAAAGCATTAACTCTATTCCTCTTTCCATGTGTTTTAGAGTATCAATATAATTTTAATAGTGATATCTCTTCCTAAATGATTTTAATTCAGTCTTAGCCAACCATGAAAATTCTGACCTCCTCTTTAGAACTGATTTCAAGGGACCTAAATCTGAGCAGATTGGTACATGGTGTTTCCCTGCAGATAGATGTTTATTCTGCACTAGGTAGTTGACATAAAATGACCCAATCAAAGCAAAAGGGGACTTTTATTTACATAATTAGGAAAAGATGTTCACTTTACCCCTTGCACCCCAATCAAATATTGTCATTCTCAACAACAACAAAGACAAATCAGCCAGGGTTTAGAGCGGCCGCCTTTATGACAGGCTGGAGCCTGTGGATGAGAGAGTAGTGATAATGGAAAGATCTTGGGTGTGTGTGATAGACACCACCGTGTAATGTATGGAAGCATCCCGGAGAGTTTATCCAGCTCCTGCTTCATTCAATGATGGATGTCCACATTTTAAAGACAGTTTTGGGTAGAGGTTCCATGCTTAGAGCTGGATACCTACTCACATATCCACCTCACTGACAAGAGCTAGACACTCTAAATGCCTGCCAGACAGTGTGTGAGGAAAGTTTAAACAGTACAATGGCAGCAACACTTGCTTCTTTCATTCTGACTCTATTTATTGCCACTTTAGAAAACCAGTTCATTAAAGAGAAAAAGATTTATCTCACTTTTTAATTTATGTCTGTGTGTGTGTGGATAGCTGTGTGAGTATGTACACGTGTGTAGGTGCCCACAGGGGCCAGAAGAGGGCATCAGAACATGTGGATCTGGTGTTACCAGCAATTACGACAGGGTGATGTGAGTGCTTGAACTTGTGTACTTTGCAAGAGCAGCCATTTCTCCAGTCCCAGAAAAGTAGTTCTTAACCCAATGAGAAGTTCATTATTTTTGTCACTTAGTAAGCCATTATCCTAGCTGTAATTCTTCTGAAAACAGTAGATGTTACTTTTTCAGGTCTCTTTATATAAATACTTAATAACACCTTATGAGTTTTTTATACTCATCTTTGGCTTTGAGCCTGTTACTGAAACCAAGCACTACAGTATTTAGAGTGACACTTGTAGTAGGAGCCGGTGGCGAACAATTGCCTGGTAAGTATTGTTCCCTAGAGGAATTATAACCACTCTCCCTACGAACTCTTAAGGCTAATAGACATCTATTTGAGTATAAAGGTAATGGGTACAATGAAGAAGACCACAAAACTATAGCTCAACCAGTAGTATTGTATTTGGACAAAAATCATATTTTCAGTACATATTGAATCCTTCCTATATGCAAGGCAGTATCCTGTGTACCTCAGGGGATTTGAGTATGAGAGAGAGCCATATTCTCAACTGTCATGAGGTGAACACTTGCTGTTGACAAGGACACTGGATTTATAAATAGTTTCAAGGAGCGGAGACTGGCAATGCTGCACACTGTACTAGTCAAGACAGAGGTGTAGCTGATCAGGGGGATCTTGGTGGCTTCACAGGAAAAGTGGCCTTTGAAGGGAACAAAGAACTGTTCGGCTGAGGAAATAGAGTGACCAAAGGGGATATCAGCACAGAGGAACTTGAGCTTTTGTTTTTGCTGATATCTGAGCCCTGTTGTATCAGGATTGGCTGAGAAAGATTGACTGTGAACATTGGGCTGCTGTGCTGGCTAATCTTGATTGGCTGTGAACATTGGGTTGGTGTGCTGGCTAATCTTGATTGGCTGTGAACATTGGGCTGCTGTGCTGGCTAATCTTGATTGGCTGTGAACATTGGGTTGGTGTGCTGGCTAATCTTGATTGGCTGTGAACATTGGGTTGGTGTGCTGGCTAATCTTGATTGACTGTGAACACTGGGCTGCTGTGCTGGCTAATCTTGATTGGCTGTGAACATTGGGTTGGTGTGCTGGCTAATCTTGATTGGCTGTGAACATTGGGCTGCTGTGCTGGCTAATCTTGATTGGCTGTGAACATTGGGTTGGTGTGCTGGCTAATCTTGATTGGCTGTGAACATTGGGCTGCTGTGCTGGCTAATCTTGATTGGCTGTGAACATTGGGTTGGT
>PVIU01027056.1:0-21064 GCA_004026605.1 Ondatra zibethicus | reverse complement strand
ACTCTAGCTTGTTGAAAGCTTTATCTCTAGTGCATAGAACCATTTGTCAAGAGGTGATTAGATCATAAAATCCCTGATATAACCAGTGGATTAATCTTCTATTGTATTCAAGTTTTGATAGCAGTATTGAGAGTTGATGCAAGCAATTGGATGTGGGGCCAATTTGAAGGAATTAGGTCCCTGGGATCATGGTCTTTAGGATGCATCATTTTATGGACTCCTTTGTATTTCATTCTCTGTGCTTCCTGGACACTGTGAGATCAAAAGCTATGCTACACCAAATGACTCCACCACAGTGCTTTGCCTAAACCCTGACCCATAAATAGCACAAGCAGCGATCATGCACTGTAACTTCTGATGCAGCCCAGAAAAGCCTACTTTCCCTTAAGCCAGGCATTCTCAACGTATTGGGTGTGACTGCTTTGGGGCTTGACCAACCACCTCACAGGGATTACATATCATATAACCTGCCTATCAAATGTTTGCATTAAGATTCATAACAGTATCAAAATTACAGTTATAAAGTAGCACTGAAAATAATTTTATGGTTGGGGTTCCCTACAATATGAGAAACTGTATTAAAGAGTCACAGCATGCTGAGAACCACTGTCTTAAACTAATCATATCAAGTATTTTGTCACAATGACAAATGCTAACAGAAACTTGTTAGAAATAAAAGAATTATCAGCAGGTTTTTGGTTCAAGAAAGAAACTAATATAAAATGATCCTTGAAAATGTGCTTTGCTAGATGAGAGGACCTTACAGGAGCCATGGAGTATGAGGACATTAAGAAAGAATAGTTCATTATATCAGAGTCAAGATGATAGGGCCTTAAAGAAAAAGAAAAACTTTCCTCTAAAATCTGAAGAGGAACATTATTAAGATAGAAAGCTATCCATGAGAGGCAGGTAAAATTAAGGAACATTTTAGGCATAGTATGTAAACCTAATACAATAAAATCTTTCTGAAATATACACATATATAAAGGTGACATAAATGAAATCACAAAATTAGTGGAGGAGACAGAGTCCCAACTTGTCATCTCTTGTTACTAAATGAAACTTTCAGTACTGGAATTGGGTTACATCTAATTGAATCATTGACCAAAGAGGTCCTATGGAAATCCACCAACAACTCTGGTTGTTGTCAAGACAATAGATTTCTCTCCACAAAGTGATAGTAAGGACCCATTGCTGAAGACACCTACAAAACTCATTGAACGTGGAGAAGTCTAACTGTTGTTTACACAGAACCTTCACCCCGACATCCTAGTGGCTTTGGTACAGGAAGGTACTCTGCATACTACCAAAAGAGAAACATAAACACCAAGATAGTCACAAACCCTTTGGTCTAATAGTGTCCTGTCTGCAGGATAGTCTAAAACAATGGTAGCACAAAGCATGAGGGAATATCTGATTTGACTTAAGGCCCACTCCATAAAATAGAACCCATATCCAACACTGGCTAGGTGATCAAGAACCAAAGACTAGATAGTCTAGAGACTTAGGGAAAAATGAAATAATATTGGTCTAAAAACAACAAAACTAGTGATAATTGACTCCTACTGATATTCTGCTATACTCAGTGATCAATGGCTTTTTCAGCCAACATCAGAGAAGCTTCCTTCTGCAGCAGATAGGAATAAATACTGAGAACCACCACCAGACATTTCACAAAGAATGAGAGACCTTGGCACACTCAATCATAAAAGGGATGTCTCCATCAAATTTTTTTCCTTTGAGCTCATGGAACTCCGAGAGAGAGAAGGCAGGACTCCAAGAGCCAGAAGGGATAGAGAACACCAAGTAAACAATGCCCTCTGAATCAACATGAGCAAAGTTCATATCAACTCGTAGAGACTGAAGCAGCATGCACAGGACCTGCATGGGTCGGCATCAGGTCCTCAGAGTTTATACTACGGCTTCTACTTTAAGTGTTTTTATGGGATTCCTGAGTGTGTGAATGAATGGGTCTCTGATTCTTATGCCTTCTCTTGGGCTCTTTTTCTTCTGTTGGTTTGTCTTGTTCAATTTTGATGTGATAGTTTTTGTTTTTTCTTATATTTTATTTTGTTATATTTTATTATTACCTCTTAGAAGCTTGTTCTTTTCTAATAAGAGACAGAAAGGAAGTGGATTCAGGTGGGGTTGGGACTGGGGGAAGGGAGGTAGAAAGTAACCATACCTCTTGGGAATGTGGGCACAGTGTTCTCTAGACTGTTTCCTGTTGTCTGTGGGCAATAAGAACTTTAGTGGACCCTGACAAAACTGGGATAATAGTCGAGCCCTGGGAGACTCCTGTATTATTTTTTGTTTAGTTTGTGTGTGATGAGGAAGTATAAATTTTATCTGAAATCTTGACTGGATAGTTTGTGAAGATGAACCATCTCAGTTAGCAGCTTTAAAATTGCTCTGGATGTAGAATTTTGAGGAAACTGCAACAGAGGTATCCTGAAAGACTACATCACCTGGGCTACTTGTCTTCATTGGTGTCTGGTTCTTTTTTTTCTGAAAACAAATAAACTTTTAATGATAACATATATATCTGTATTAACACAAATATAGAATGTTAGGTGTGCACAAGTCAGTTAAAATGATTTTTTATGTTTGAGTAGTTAAAAGGCATCTGTTAACTTTATAAGTTTGTTTGTACTGTACACCAAGCCTCTGTCCATGTCATATGAAAGAATGGCATGTAAAATAAGTCATGAGGACTCTGTAGCCAACACACTTTTTCTTATCTCATTGAATCTCAGAGTTGTTCCTATAATAGAAGGATCATCACATAAATCACCTGTGTTGTGGTCTCCCTTGGTTTCTTTTTTCATATTCTGGAGAGTGATTCTATGACCATCCTGGCAGGGACAAGGCAAAAAGCAGGAAGGCATGTTGTGATACAGGACCTAAGAGTTTATATCAGATCCACAATCACAAAGCAGAAGACTAAGTATGGTCTGGGAATTGAAACCTCAAAGCACAGCACCAGTGAACACCTCCTCCAACAAAGCCACACCTCGTCTAACAAGGCCATACTTCCTAATCCTTCAAAAAATAGTTTTACCAACTTGGGACCAAATATTAGTAATTAGACATACGTACCTAAGGGGGCCATTCTCATTTAAACCACCACATGTATTTCAGTGTTCATTTTAAATTTAATAAGCCGGGGTGTTGCAACGTAATAATAAATAAGTGGACTATACAAGCTCAAAAGGAATATTAAGGGTCAAATAAAAGAAAACATAAAGTAAACTAATGACCTAACTCTATTTGTGTAACCCCCAACAGACAAACAAAAAGTACATGAAAAGCCAAGGTAATTTAATTTATCCAACAACTACTAATTGTATAACAATGACCTAAAGTTAAAGTGAAATTAGATAAAATCCCAGAAAAAATAATTCAAAAGGAAGATTATAAGTATTTTATTTGAACACAAACAAGAATATAAACTATTGAAAGAAGTCCAAGACAGCCAAACAAACACCTAATGAAAATGGAAATGTCTGTTGTGTTATCATCGGCACAGTGGGCACATCTGAATCTGCTGCTGCCTCAACCGTTGACTGTGGCTCCACAATCACTGCCTGCTCCTCAGACAGAGGCATGGAGGGGCTTCTGTGTTCTGCAGGAACTGCCTGTGCCTCTGCAGCCAAATGTAGTTTTTACTTAAGCCTCTGTTGTTCTGTTTTACCAGTAAAGACTCAGAAATTAGATACTGGGGTGAAACCTTGCTAGCTTAGAAAGGCTGAGAAATAACCAGTTGACCTTCCTCCTTAGCCAGTGACCCAGCAAGAGAAAGTCTCTTACTCCATCCCAAACCAAAAGAGGCTACCATACTGAAACTCCAAACTGAAACTCCCTCGCTATTACTTCCTGTGTTTTTCTGTATCCATTTGCTGGACACTCTCTCACTTTCTATAGTTACTTCCTGCCAACCAGTTGCTGGCTCTGCCCCGTGATCCAAGGTTTTATTTAATTAATAAAAACTTAGGATTCACAGTGTGATCAAATATCCCACAACAAATGTCAGTACGTTATATGAAATAAGAATTCAATAAATAAATAAAAAATATTTGAGGGAAACCAAACTGAACTACTGGAAAAAAAAACAAATAAATAAACAAAAAAGAAACAACAGAAAAGAAAACAAAAACCTAAGTCAAATTTAAAAATTTTTAAAATTTGTAAAAAATGTAAAAAGTCTCAACAATACAAATGAAGCAGAGGACTTGATAAAGTAAAAAATGAAACAACTGGAAACACTGGAACATTCCTGAGAGGATAAAGATAATTTGGTAAGAAAGTTGGAGTGGACCTTTTAAGATATGTGGGATACTATTAAAATATCAAATCTATGATGCTTAGCTATAAAGAAATGAAAGTTTCTATCCAAAGGCAAAAAAAATATTTTCAACAAGATCATAACATAAAATTTTCCTAAATTAGGGAATGCCAATCTAAATCTCAGAGACATTTAGAGCACTACACAGATGAGATCACTAAAGAACATTCCCTCGGCATATTATAATTAAATTGCTGAAAACTCAGAACAAGTAAAACATACTGAAAGAAACAAGAGAGAACAAGCAAATCTCATATTAAGTCATGCCCATCAGAATAACACTAGACTTCTCAATATAATCTTGAAAGGTCAAGAGGGCTTCAAACTGTGGTTTTAAGTTTTGGAAGATAGCAACTCCCAACCCAGACTGTACCCAGCAAAGTTGTTACTCATTTTTGAAGGATGAAGGAGCTTCCATGATAACAGGCTAAAGGTACAACTGACAACTAACTCAGCTCCACCAAAGACGCCTGAAGTATTGTCCAGACTGAGAAAATAGCAAATACTTCCAACACATAGAAAAACAAGAGAGTAATGAGTAATGTTAAATACTGCAAAATTAAAGATGTAATAAGAAAATATATGTCTTTCAATAGGAACTCTAAATATGTGTGGCCTCAACACCCCAAAGCAAAAGATGCAGATCTGTTAATAAGATGGGTCAAAGGCTATAAACACTCAAACTTGGCAACCTGAGGTAGATAACTCAAGACCCAAATGATAGGAGAAGACCAACTCTTCTTACCTTCAAGTGATAGGTAGATGACAGACAGACAGACAGATAGCCAGAGAGACAGATAATTAAATTTTAAGGTTTTAAAAACACATATGAGTACACTAAATTAAAGGGCAAGACCCATCTACTTTTTGACTAAAAGAAATGCACTCACTATTAACAAAAAAAAAAACTAAGCAAAAAAGAATGGAAATGTACTTTAAGAAAATGGCTCTAGGAAACAACTCTTTGACTCTTGTAAAATCTGACAAGAAGATTTTAACCCAAAACCATTCAAAAAAGATGAAAAAATCACTTTCTGGTGATTAAGAGAACATTACAATGCTAGACATACATTCTTCAAACACAGGCACACCCAAATTCTTAAAACAAATACTCTTAGAGTTATAAAATCATATGAATCATATAAAATCATATAAATCATATAAAATCATATAAATGATAGGGCAATAGTATATCATTTCCTCCAAAACTCAAGGAACAGTGGCAATATGAGCCAGAAGACAGGGAGACGGGTAGGAAATTGTCTTCGGGGTATGACCACCATGCTCATGTCAGTCCCTGTGACTACCCGCACTAGGGCTACACAAGACTGAACCTGTTCATAGTCAGTCACTTATTGGAGAAGATCCCACAGAGCACTATTTCTCTTGTTGAGTTCTTGGCTACTGGTAGATTCTGGAAGAGAAGCAGTTATTGTCTTCAGTTGTATATTCACTATGAACCCACCAGTTTCAAATGGATAATTCCAAGGTTATAGTCACACAGATGTCCTTTTAAGCCTAGAGCTCAATAAAAATCAATAAGAAATAAAAATTAAAAATAAAAATAATAAAAATAAAAATTGCAAATGGTATATATATCGTTAATTTAAATTTAAATATATTTAAAATGTTCAACATCCTTAACTATCAGGAAATTGCAAATAAAACTACTCTGAAATTCCATTTCAAGTGATGCAAAATGATCAATATCAAGACTAAAAATGATAACAAATGCTGGGGAAAGGGAAATGCTAAATCACTGTTGGTGGGATTGTAAGCTGGAACAGCCAGTGTGGAACTCAATGTGAAGTTTTCCCAAAAAAAGATAAAAAGAAAACTTTTTATGACACAGGTACAGTACTTCTTGGAGTATACTCAAAGAATTCCACAGGCTACCACAGCCACTTGCTCATCCATGTTTACTTCTGCTCTTTCATTATAGTAAGGGATGAAATCAGCCTATATATCTATCCATCAATAGACAAAAGGATATAAAAATGTGATGCTCATACACAATGGAATTCTATACAGCTGTAAAGAAAAATTAAAATCAAGCTATTTTCTGGTAAGTGCATGGTACTGGCAAGTTTATTAAGTAAGGTAATCCAGGCCCAGAAAGAAAACACATTACGTTTTCTCTCAAGTGTGAACTGCAGCTTCTATTTTTCCAAAATGCACATGATAGTAATCGGATGGGTGCCAGGAACTAGTAAGTGGTCTAGGAGAGAGGTGAAAATTACATTCTGCAGAAACTCACCCTATAATTGAGTATTAATAAATGGTATCTTTATTTTATTTGAAGCCTGAACAATCATAAACATTTATGGGAAATAGCTAATTATGATCATACCATCAGGCATTGCTGCTATTCAAGTTCATTTCCCCTGTGTTCCTCTTCCTAAGAGAACTACTTCTAAGAATACTGTGGTTTTCTATTTTTGCACATGTTTACACATTTAACTATTTCCATTGAGTTTCATTTTTATTTGAATGCCTTTCATCTTTAACTAAAAATCCAAATAAATAATACAAATAAAATGTTCACCAGATTCTTTCCATTTCTCCCTTCACAGACAGGACTCTTAGACAACTTTCCTGATCCCTTGTATAAATGATTCAGTAGATGCAACAATAGCAACAAGCCACTCTGTATATACACAGTTTGCTTCCCTTTGAAACAGTGTCCATTTCTTTCTATAGCTGTGGTGGCAGAACTTCACAGTCAGTTCTTGGTTCCTAAGGAAACAGATCAGTGGGCACAGAGTTTGTTTTAGAATTATAAACACTCAGAAGATATATGGTAAATAGTGTTACCCTATGCTTATATGCTTATAGGTTCATGAAGGTTCATAAAAATATTTATTTATCCAAGGTAATAAAAATGTGCATCTCTCTCTCTCTCTCTCTCTCTCTCTCTCTCTCTCTCTCTTTCTCTTTCTCTCTCTCCATGTGTGTGGACCAGAGGTTGTGTATAGACCAGAGGTTGACTGTGTGTGTGTGTGTGTGTGTGTGTGTGTGTGTGTGTGTGTGTGTGCGTGCATGCGTGCATGCGTGTGTGTGTGTGTGTAGACCAGAGGTTGAATTTCTAGGATTCTCCGCCTTGTGTTTTGAAACATGATCTCTCACCAAACCTAATTTTATGCTAGACTGTCTTGTTAGTGAGTTGTCATTTCTGTCTTTCTCCACCTACTCAGCAATGGGGCTAAAAATTCATTCCCCAACACCTGGGCTTTTCTCTGTGTGCTGTGGTTCTAAAATCTGATCTTCATACTTGCACACCAACAACTTTAACCCCTGAGCCATATACAGAATGCTGTTTTAACTTTCATGTTTAAGTTTCCATTCAGAACTCATTTTTTAATATGGTGTGAGACACAGGTCAACTAGAGTCAATGAGCTCATCACTGCTGATCGGCTATATAGATATTCACTTCCCCTCTGTACTCTCATCATACGGAATGAGACACTATAATCTACATTTTAATTTGTTTCCAAGCACTGCTTTCCTTCTATGAGCTTTTGGAATTACTTGCTTCTTCCTTTGCTTGTCACTCTCTAGGACTTTTCTTTCTTTCTTTCTTTCTTTCTTTCTTTCTTTCTTTCTTTCTTTCTTTCTTTCTTACTTTCTTTGTTAAAATGATATTTGAGAAGGCTCTTAAGTCACTACTTTGAAAGAGTCTGCTTTCTGGCGGGAGTTAGCTCCTGGATATAAGATGGGAGGATTCCACATTAATAAGGTTAATTTTCTTGTGTTAATCTGTCTTCTGTTACAGTAGTATCTCAGCTACGGATTTCTGAAGGGTGTAAAGAATCATTATGTATTTCTCCCTTTCATACTTTTTATAACATGTCTATCATAGCAAAGTAGGTAAGTATAGTTCACGCATTTTAAAAATGCATTTGCAATGTCTTCTCAAACTAAGAGCTGGGATTCCTGAACACTAAGTTGCTTGAGGACAGAACTCATGATCTTTTTAAATGTATCCTATGGTTAGCCCCAATAAGCATAATAAATTACTGCTAACAAATGATATATAAGACAATGAAATTGGCTTTTATAGAGTTTTCTGCTGTGTACAGTCTTGGACTTGGGTTCTAACAATAATATGTAGTTTGTCCCGTCTGTGTGTGTTTGAAGCAATGGGTTTTGTTTCTAGATAAAGTAAAATAAAGTAGTCAGGGAAGCAATGGGGAAAAACAGGGTGCAGGGCTGGGTAAGGTGATGACAGTATGAAGCTACCTCTAAGTTGCTGAAAAAACACAGTTCCAAGCCTGAAGGTCAGAAGGAACAGGAAATGTATTCACGAAAAACATTTGAAATGGATGTGGGCACAAATATTTTGCCTTGACCTCGAGTACACCATGACCTCGTCATTGACCACTAAGAAGCTTCAGCAGTGCAAGATCCAGAGGATTCAAGTGGGGGACACCTACAAAGAACAATGAGCAACAGAGGTTGTGAAGGTAATTCATTAAAATAAAGCAAATAGCCAATAAACTACATCACTGGAGAGTCAAGAGTTAAGAGTGGCAACTTTGACAGGGGACTGAAAAAGTCATCAGTATCAAAGATAGAGGCCAAGTTCGTATTACTTATAAAGTTACATGTTTCATTTAAATATGCTTTTGAGGGTAAGGAAATTTTACAAGACCTAAATAATGAATGTCCGTCTATAAGAGCACTGAATTCTGAAATTCCCAACAGTCCAAGATTCTTTATATATAATTTTAATTTAATTTTTAATCCTAGTAAGTATTATTATCAGTATTTAATTTGGTTTTTCCAACTTCTTCTACAGATAAATTTGAAACATTTGGGAAACTATTACTTCTTAATGCCATTTGAATTTTTTTCCATACTGGAACTGAATTCAGTAACTTGCGCATGTTAGATAAGCTCTCTGCCACTAGGCTCTATTCCCAGGTCTATTTGTAGATAATTTTGCATACCTATTTACTTAGACATAAGTATCACGATTATATTCAGATTTTTCAGACTTAGTACAAAGCATGAGACTCCAGAGTCCTTAGAGGCATTTCAGTTTTTGAATAAGTGGGTTGCTTCATATCAGCCCTGAGAGTCTTGAAAATGTTATTTCTAAGTTATGTAATATACTTGCTAATACTGTAAATGAAATATAACACTATTAAATTTTGTAACCAAGAATTTCTGGGGTCTTCTCAGCCCACCCCATTCCCTTGTGCCTTGTCATCACACATGGCGAGAATACGGGTTCCCCAAATTACTCATCTACCATCATTGTTAGTCATTACACCCAGCCCATCTCCTCTCTGTGCCAACCTCAGGCTCACACTATTTTAGGGACTGCACAATCACAAAACTTGTAAGGGACTCAGGTAGGTTACCTGTGCCCTCCTTTTCTTAATCCATTCTGGTTTCTCTAGCCCTTTGGCCTGATGTCATTAACTATGGGCAGCCCCTCCTCCCAGCCTATATCCATTCCCATAAGACTTGCGGCCTTCTTTGTCAACCCATGATACCCATAATTCTGCTTCCATTACTTTTATGGAAACCAAAGATTCCAAACCATACTCCTATGCCAAGCAAGACTGTGAATCACAATCGTCAGAAAAAAAAAAAAAACATTTAAAAGTAAAAAATGTAAGCAATTTCCCCTATACTCAATACATGGAATACATGGAATAAATAACCCCAAACAGTTAATCAAATAGGTAAAAGTTTAAAAAACAACAATAATAGAAGAACAAATAACAGAAATTAATTTAAAAATAAACTGTTCACCAAGAGCTCTCAATATTGACAGTCTCAATTCCCCAGTAAAAATGGCAAAGACTAACAACTTGGATTAAAAAGTAGGATCCATCTTGCTGTTATTTCATAAAATAAGTCCTCCCAGTCAAAACAAATCACATAGTGCCCCTAACACGGTGTATTAGTTATGGTTTTTAATGCTGGGAAGAAACACCACGATCACAGAACTTCTTATGAAGAGAAGAATTTAATTGGGGCTGACTTACAGTTCAGATATTCAGTTCATTATTCATGGTGAGAAACATGGTGGTTTGCAGGCAGACATGATGTTGGAAAGTTCTCTGATCCTCAGGCAAGAGGAAGTGAGAGACTCTGAGCCTGACTTGAGCTTTAGAAACCTCATTCTACACCAGTGACACACTTCTGTCAACAGGGCCACATCTACTCCAACAAAGTCATCCTTCCTCATTCTACACCAGTGACACACTTCTGTCAACAGGGCCACATCTACTCCAACAAAGTCATCCTTCCTAATTCTACACCAGTGACATACTTCTGTCAACAGGGCCACATCTACTCCAACAAAGTCATCCTTCCTCATTCTACACCAGTGACACACTTCTGTCAACAGGGCCACATCTACTCCAACAAAGTCATACTTCCTAATTCTTTCACTTAATGTCATTCCTTAAAGCCTGTGGTGGGCATTTCATTCAAACTCCAATACCCCACTTTTACCAATACACAGAATATCCAGGCAAAAACTAAACAAAGAAACTCTCCAGTTGAATAACCTAAATCAAAAGAGCCTAACAGACATCTTCAGAACATTTAACCTAAACACTTTAGAATTCACTTTATCTTTGGCCAATGGAAATTTCTCCAAAGTTAACCATAATGAGAACACAAAGCTATCTTAACAAATTGAGAAAAGTTGACATATCCTGCATCCTCTCTGACAAGTGTAGATTATATCTGGATATCAAGAATGAGAATAGCAGAAATCATGCAAACAAATGGAAACTAAACAACTCACTAAATTAAAACTCAGTCAAGATGAAAATCAAGAAGGAAATTAAAAACTTTTAAAAATTGAATGAAACTGAAAGCACAACATATCAAAATCTATGGGACACAGCAAAGGCAGTTTTAAGCAATCAGTTCACAGCACTAAGTGTCTACATCAGAAAACTGGAGAGATCCATATTAATAACATAACTGTATACTTACAAACTTTAGAAAACAAGAAGAAACAACTCCTCAAAAAGAAGTAATTCAATTCAAGCCTCAAATTAAGGAAATACAAATTTCAAAAATACAAAGTATCAAAGAAAGGGAAAGTAGCTTCTTTCTTTCAAAAATTCAACAAGATAGGCAAAACTTTCATCGACTTAATAAAAAGAAAAAAGAATATTCAAATTAATAAAATTAGAGATGAAAAAGAACCCATTACAGTAGCTACTGAGGAAATTCAGAGGATCATAATTACATATATTAAAAATATATATTCCACAAACTGTAAAACCTAAAAAGAAGCGTGACTTTCTCTCTCTCTCTGTCTCTCTCTCTCTCCACATAGATAGATATATAGATTTCAACCAAAGTTAAATCAAAATGAAATAAACAATTTAAATAGACTCTAATTTATTCTGAAATAGAAGCCATAATTAAAAATCTTGCACCTGAAAAGATTCCAGGACCAGACTAATTCATTAGAATTCTGTCAGACATTCAAAAAAGAACTAATATCACTGCCTTTCAAAGCTGAAGGAAATTTTCCAAATTCTTTTTATGAAGCCACAATTGCTCTAATGCCAAACCACACATTACTCAAAACAAAGGAAATTATAAATCACTATTCTATATCAATGTAGATGCAAGAACTCTCAATAAAATACTGGCAAACGCAATTTAAGAACACATAAAAAAGATTATTCATCATTATCAAGTGGGCTTCATCCCAGAGATTCAGGAATGGTTCAACAAATGTAAATCAATAAACACAATCCACCACATAAATGGATTAAATGACAAAAACCTCATTATAATTTCATTAGATGCAGAAAAAGACTTTGAGAAAATCCAATATCCCTTTGTGATAGAAGATAGATAGGAATATGAAGTGCATATTTTAATATAGTGAAGATAATTTACAACAAGACCACAACCAAAGTTATCCCAAATTTAGAAAATTTCAAAACATTTTTATTAAAAGTAAGGCAAAGATATCAACAGTCTAAATACCAGTTCAAAATGGTGATTTAAGTCTTAGCTAAAGCTAGCTAAAGCAATAAGATAAATAAAAAAATCAAAGGGATAGAAATAGGAAAAGAAGAAATCATAATTCCTTATTTTCAGGTGATTTAGTTTTTTAATATTCTTTTATTTTTCATTCAAAAATTTACACTTCCACCCCTTCGCCCAGTCCCCTCCCCTCCCCCACTACCCTTCCTCTCTCCCCCTGCTTCCTTAAGAGGGGGCAGGTTACCCTGCCCCGTGGGAAGCCCAAGGCCCTCCCCCCTCCATCCTGGCCTAGGAAGGTGTGCATGATTTAGTTTTATGCCTAAAATGACCCCAAATAATCTACCGAAAAGTGTCTACAGCTGATATCAATGAAGTAGCATGATACAAAATTAACATACAAAATTTAGTGGCCTTCTTATGTACAAAGACAAATTTTCTGAGAAAGAAATTAGGGGGAAAAATTCCTTTCACAATGGCCTCAGAAAAATAAATTATACCAGAATATTTCATCAAGCAAATTAAAGACTTGTATAACAAAAGTTTTAAGAGATCGAAAAAAGAAATTGAAAAAATTCAGAAGATGAAAAACTTCCCTGCTTATGAATAAGTAGTATTAATATTTTGGAAATTACCTTTTAATAAAAAGTGATCTGCAGACAATGCAAACACCATCAAAATTCCACCACAATTATTCACATAAGTTTAAAAAAAATTAAACTTCATACGAAAACACACAAAAATCCAGGATGGCTAAAACCATCCTGAATAATAAAAAGACATGCTGGAGATATCATAATTCCATATTTCAAGCTGTATTAAAGAGCTATTAAATAGAACTGAAGACCCAGACATAACTTCATACATCTATGAGTACCATAAGTTAAAGAAGAAGGATGAGGAAGAGGATGAAGAGAAGGAAGAGGTAGAAGGGAAAGAAAAGTCAGTGTCTTCAAGTAATGGGGCTGATGAAAATAGACAGCTTCATCCAGAAGAATAAATACAGGCCCTATCTATCACTTTACACAAAACTCAGTTTCAAATGAATCAGAGACCTCAAAGTAAAACCAGATGCCTGAATCTGATAGAAGAGAATATGTGAATGAAATACAGTTGAGCTTATTGGCAAAGAAAACACTTTCTGGGCAGGAATCTGAGAGCATAGGTATCATGACCAACAATTACTAAGTGAGATCTTGAGAAGCAAAAAAATCTGTACAGCAAAAGACAGCATCACAAACTACAAAATGAGATAAAAATCTTTATTAATTATCTATCTGACAGATGGTTAGTACCTAAAAAGTACAGAGAACTGAAAATAAAAACCCTGAATGTCAAGAAAACAAATGACCTGAATAAAAATGGGGTACAAAATTAAATGGAGACTTCCCCAAAAACAAAATACAAATGATAAATAAACACTTTAAAAATAATCAATATCCTTAACCAGGATGAAAATGCAAATTAAAACTACTGCAAATTTTATCTTACTCCAGTCAGAAGGGCCAAAATTAATAATAATAATGATAATGATAATTCATCATATGCTGGTGGGGATTCAAGGAAAGGGGAACATTTATTCAAAACTAGTGGGAGTATAAACTAGTGCAGTCACTATGGAAATCAGTGTGGAAGTTCCTCAAAATGCTAAATATAGGTCCACCACAAGATATAGCTATACTATTCTTGGTACATACCGAAAGGACTCCACATCCTACTATAGAGATATTTGCTCATTCATGTTCACTGCTGCTCTGTTCTGTTCATAAGACCGAAAAATCGGCAACAGCCTAGATGTCCATCAACTAAAGAATGGATAATAAAAATGTGTTACATTTACCCAGCGGGAAATTATTTATTTGTCTTAAGTGAAATTTTCTTATAAATGGATAGTACTAAATACTATCATCTAAATTTGGTAATCTACACGCAGCAATACAAACATTGTATATGTTCTCTTTCACATTGACGTTAGCTTTCAAGTTAGATGTATGTATGTGTGTTTCACTTAGAACATACACAGATGTTGGATAGTTAGTAAATGACTAGGGTAAGAGGGAGATCACCCAAGGAAGACGTAATAAAATACAGTGTTAGAAAAGGATAAAAGGGAAATTATAGCAGGAAGGCTAAGTGGGGTGAAACTCTATAGAAAGCCACTACTGTAGAGTTTTAATGGAGTTACTATATAGTGCACAAGACAGTGTCTCAACTACATGTCATATGCTACCAAATAAAATCCCTAGGATCATCAGTGGGTGATGAATTTTTGAGTCAATGGACAAAGGAGTCCCATATACCCTCGTAAATATTATAGGCTATTGTCAACATTATTGGTTACCCTCCAAAATCTGATAGTAATGTCCTATTGTCCTATATATGACATATTTTTTTGTCAGCCAGACACAGAAAAATTGAAAGAGTCCTCAACTAGGAGGAGAAAAAAACCTATAATCCCCATTCTCACTGAGCTATGAATCCTGTGCCCTATAACAGCCATCTAGCCTCAATACACCCAGGGGCAAAAGTGGCTTGAGTGTTCTGGGGATAACTAACTAGTTTTTTTTCTTTGATTTATGGCCAAGTTCATGAAATGGAACCCATTCCAGACACTGTCAATTAGGCAAATAACCTAAGCCTAAATAGTTCATGGGCTCTAGGGAAAAGTGTACAACTATTATTCTGCTAAATGAGCATAATATAAAATGACTCTGAATCACATTATTGGTATTCCCATAGGGTATTCCTTTAAGCCTTCATCAGAGAAACTTCTTGCAGTAGGTAGTAATTAACACAGAGACTCAAAACTGGAAAATGTTCAGAAAGTCAGAGATTTTGGAGCACTCAGCCCTAAGTAGATGTCTTTACTATCACCACCATCCTCACCTCAAGGCTTATGGACCTATGCAAAATAGAAAGAAAGATTGGGAGAGCCCAAAGTGGTGGACAACTCCAAGGAAACAGTCTATTTGAGACAAACCAGGTTGATGAACTCACACAGACTGTTAGAGCATGCACAACACTTGCTTAAGTTCAAGAAAGACAAAAATCACAGAATGGAGAAGGGGATTTAGGCATGCCTACCCAGGGGCTTATGAGTAATTGTTTGTCAGTAGGAGATGGAAAATCATTCCTCTTCAATGAAGTGACACCAATTATGTCCACCACAGAACATGCCTTATGCTTAGTAGTTTTTCAGCATAAAATATTTTTCATTTCGGTTTTTGTTTGTGTGAGAGTAATACATTTGTTTGCTTTATGTGTTTATTTTATGTTGCTGTTTTTCAAGATAGAAAAAGAACATAAAGTTTGAAAGGTAGGAAGGGAGGAGGGTATCTGAGAGGAATAGGGGGAAAAGGAAGAAAATGATCCAAATATCTTCTATGAAATTTTTTTTTAATTTTGTAATGTTCTACTGTGCTAGTTGATAAGTGTTTTTCATATGCATGATTTTGTCAAACATATTTTCATAATATTTACTGGGTTTAGATTTGACTATTCATATTCTACACATATACAGCTAACAATAATATTGTCTTCACTCTTCCAAAATGTATGTATAATTTCCTCCTATTCAATTGTATTCTATTAAACAGAACTGGCAGAAGATAATGATATTGTGATTGTCAACAGAATTACCTATTTTCAAACAGTTTCTTTTAGCAAAATAGAAGTAGTGTAGATGCTTTTATGTGCTTATGATGAAACTGAAAACTAGAGAAGCAGTCATAACTGAGTGGTAGGAGGCAAATAGATTCATTACTTGAAGGGTAAGTGTTCTGGACCACACCAAACCTGATCTTAAAAAGAAAGATGAGAAGAACTAATGAAAATGTTAACTTTGTGCCATATGTTTGGGGTATAAAGGAAAAAATACATCAGGGAAAACAAAGGGTGTCGCCCTCACACCAGTTTTGGGATGAAGCATGTAAACCTTGAGCTTGATGCTCAGCACTGATTTTCATGTTATCGCAGCAATGAGCTCATGTATTTCATGTCTTCTCTTTTCCTATATTGAAATGAAAACAAAGATTTTGGTTTGGTTTGGTTTTTTTGCTGCTGCTGCCCTTGGAGAGAGGAGGTATACGCTCAACTTCCTGAAGCCTAGGCTGCACATTCCTGCAATGTTCAGCCATTCATCCTCCTAGTGTTCATCTTTGCATGCAGGACCACGCCTTGGTCTACTTTTTTTCCTTGTAGGCACTATATTCCCAGATTTGCATAAGCATCACTCAGTCGATTGTAGAACATCCTATTATGTTGCCCCCAGAATCACATGGATCCATGTATATTTCTTTTTCTTTCCGTAGATAGATAGATAGATAGATAGATAGATAGATAGATAGATAGATAGATAGATAGATAGATAGATAGATCCTTCTCATTTTAATTGTTTGGATAAGCATATGCTATATATTTCTCTCCCCTTCCCTTTCTTTCAACCCTCTCCCCTTCCACTCTCTCCCCTGCCCTTCATGCTCCCAATTTACTGAGGAGAGCTTGTCTTTTTTTCCCCTTCCTAGGTGAATCCACGTATGTCTTTCTTAGGGTCCTCTTTGTTACCTAGGTTCTCTAAGGTTGTGGCCTGTAGGTTGGTTGTCCTTTATTCTATATCTTTTATCTACTTACAAGTGAGTGGATATTATATTGGTCTTTCTCGGTCTGGGCTACCTCACCATGATGGTTTTTTTTTTTTTTTAGTTCTATCCATTTGCCTAAAATTTCAAGATTCCATTGTTTTTTACCACTAAACAATATTCCATTGTGTACATGTAACACATTTTCCTTCTACATTCTTCCATTGAGGTGTATCTAGGATGTTTCCAGGTTCTGGTTATTATGACTAAAGCTGCTATGAATATAGCTGAGCAAATGTCCTTGTGGTATGATTGTGCCTCTTTTGGGTATATGCCCAAAAGTGGTATTGCTGGGTCTGTCACTTGTACTGGCTAGTCTTATGTCAACTTGACACACAAACTAGAATTATCTCTTTTTTGGTGGGGGGGCAGATGGAGTGGTTCAACCTGAAGACCAGAAAAGCAAAGTAGTCAGCCACTGGCTCTTACCTCTACCTCAGTCCCAAAATGGCAGTCTTGCCTCCAGGAATCCTCAGAATGAGACTGACTGAGAACTGTCTCCTCCCTTCTTTTGTTTCTCTCTAGTGCTGGGATTAAAGGCATGCACTACTACAGCCCTTTTTCTATGGCAAACCAGTGTGACTACTGGGATTAAAGTAATGTGTCGCCACTGCCTGATCTGTGAGGCTAACCAGAGTGGCTGTTTTACTGTCTGATCTTCAGGCAAGCTTTATTTATTAACATACAAATGAAATACAATTACATACTTGCTTCAATACTTGACACATCAAGCCATTACTAGAATTATCTCAAAGGAGAGAATCTCAATGGAGAAAATGCCTCCATAAGATGTAGCTATAAGGCATTTTCTTAAATAGTGATTGATGGGGGAGGTCACTGTTCATTGTGGGTCATGTATTCCCTTGTCTGATGTTCCTGGGTTCTATAAGAAAGCAGGCTGAGCAAGTAATGGGAAGCAAGGCAGAAAGCAGTACCCTTTCATGGCCTCTGTATAAGGTTTCAGTCCTGTTTCGGTTCCCATCTTGATTTCTTTCAATGCTGAACAGCAATATGGAGGTGTAAGCCAAAAGAACAAAACAACTTGTTGTTTAGTCATAGTGTTCATTATGGTAGAAACCCTAACTAAAACATCACCTCCCAAACATAATCACTTTCATTCAAATGGTGTATTAATCAAAGTTCTCTAGAATAACAGAACTTGTGGAATCTATGTATATGCATTTATGTGTATATGTATATACATATATACATATGGGACATACTAGAACAATTTACAGGGTGTGGTTCAGCTAATGCAACAATGACTACCTATGAACAGAAGGTCCAAGAATCCAGTAATTACGCAGTCCATGAGGCTGGATGTCTCAGCTGGTCTTCAGTATACCTGGAATCCCAAAGTAGGCATTAATGCCAGTGAAGGAGTGGACTTGCAAGCAGGGCAAGAGTGACAGGCAAAGAACTAAAGCACCCTTCTACCATGTTCTTATACAGGCTTCCAGGAGAAGGTGTGGTCCAGATTATAAATAGATTTTTCCAAGCTCAAAAGATCTGAATTAAAGGTATGTCTTCCTACCTCAAAAATCCAGATTAGAAGTTTGTTTTATTACTTCATATTAAGCAAAAATCCTTCACAGGTGTACTTTCCATTTTTGGTGTTTTAATTAAATCCAGATATAGTCAAGTTAAAAACCAAAAATAGCCATTACAAGTTCACCCCTTGTAAATCTAACACATAATTATATCTCCTTATGCCATGATTAATTTCTAAATGAAAACAAAAACCAGGTCATAATAACACCGAAACAAGATATAACTGTCCCACAAACAATCTCAAACACATTATAAATTTAGAATAAGTGACAATGTCCCTTGAGAGACATTTTTAGTGCTTCAAACTTAAATAATGAGAAAGTGAGGAGAAGCATAAATATTTGTACAAATACATTCCCTAATAAAATATGACAGAAGCACTCATGTCAATTATAATCCTCTTTTCTGTAACTGGTTGCATGCCTTAGCTGTATTTCTTCACCCTCTGCAAGCACCTCTATCAGTCTTGGCTCTTTTCTTGGAGGAGAAACCCTTATCCTCATTCCTGGTGGGTCTGTACCCTCTGTGATATTGCTTGTATTAGGCTGTTGTAGTTTCCCATTGACTTTAATTACAGGACATGGTAGCACCAAGAGATGCCCTAAAGGATCTCCTGTACTCCAGACATAGTCTTTCTGACCTACATTGTGAAGAAGCAATTCAATTTTCCCAAGGTATTCTGTATCAGTCACTGCTCCAAACACTGTTCTTCATTTCTTAGCCTATTGGTTTAAGCCCAAAATGGCTAGGAGGAGTCCGAGCATCCAGTTCAACAGAATGTTTATTGTGGATCCTGGCAGGAGTGCTCCCTTCTCTGGAACCAGAACTTCTAGTCAAAAGAACTCAAGGTCACAGGAACAGGAAGCAAAAGCTTTCCTAGTGGGTCAGGAGGGATGACAGTGAAATTATTCCTCTTTCCACTGCTTAATTCCTGGACTTGTAGATCCTGGCTATGGGATAAACTGTACCATTTACTCGATGCTGATTCAGTGCATATATGCCTTCTGCAGAACCCTGCCTTGGCCTTCCAGGCTCTGTAACTGTGTCTTCAAAAGGCCATTCTATCTTTCTGAACAGAACCAATGTTTTTCTCAGGAGTTTGTGACTAAAAGTAACATGAATATTTTCTAGAAACAACAACAAGTAATAAGAGAATGTGTTTAGGATTTCCATGAAGATAGGTTGTATTCCTGAAGAAGGGGCCATGTAGTGACAGGATTTACTGCACATGGTAGCTTAATTAGAGTTCACTCTGCACAACCATGCAAAGACATTGGGCTTGAAGATAGAGCCAGCATCAAGACTCCAGAAACAAAGAGGCTGTTTCAACATGGAAGAAAGGTTCCTGGAAAATACTCTTCAAAAATGGCATGCCTCTAGCTATTGGGAGCTCCTTACAAAAAACAAACAAACAAACAGAAACAGTAGTCAGACACTTTTCCTAAAGACAATTATATTTTAGAAAGGGGAATTTGGGGTGCCAGGTCTAATGGGTAGAAAGAGCATGTCTCCAAAAGTAAATGGTGAGTTAGCATCCTGGCCTCTCCCAACACATTAATACTCTTGATTATAACCTGGAAATGCAAAGCTTAGTCAACTCATCAATAAAACAAGTGTGTTTCTAGAGCTGTGTTGCCCAGCTGTCCTCTTATTGTGAGTCTCTGCTTAAGTGTTATTCACAGTTTTATTCTTTTGGGTTAGCAAAACTAGTCTAATGTAAGTCTAATGTAACTCAAGCCACAGTTCTTAAGCCTTAGGAGGCCCATTTCCCTGTGTCTTCTACAGGTAACTGCTCTACCCTGTGAGATGTACACTTACACACAGAAAAACAACACTCCCAATACTGGAGTGATGGATAGCTGAAAGAGGACAAGGGGTTCCTGCCCAAGGTTGCCACGATTTAAATATTTACTATCACCTGGCTCCAGGGATTGGTTTATTTATTTTCCTCTTTACAGTTTTTAATATGAAACCGAGGACTTCACATACATACACACTAGATATGTGCTCTACCAATCATCTATATCCCAGTCCCAGAATTAAGCATTTTGATTGTGATTTTTGAGACTGAATTTTGATTTGGCCTAGCAATTCAAAGGTTTGCGTTTCTCTGGCACAGAATGACTAGTTAGAAGAATGTCACCTGGCAAGATAATTGAGACCCTGTCTCTGACTTGTCTTTCAGTTAGAGGGAAACAGAGTTTTACTTTCCTGTGAAGTATAAAATGATGAAGAAAAAGCCTAAGACAGCATGCCTGAGTCTATAATTGATAGAAAGAAAAAAATGATGAGGGGAGGCAGTCCCTGAAGATGTTTGAACTTCTGGCTCCTCCACTACATGATGTCATCTGGACTTCTCTATTTAATGACCTAACAAACATATTTCTTTTTTATTTTAATTTATAATCAAAATATATCTAATACACAGCATAAACTTCCTCTGCAGCCTTTTCAAATACAGAAGGTATCATTGTATGGCCCCAGCTGGCTGAGGAGTTGTAAACTATCTAGCCTGGACTGACCTTGATTTCATGATCCTCCCACATCAGACTCCTG
>PVIU01027055.1:0-21069 GCA_004026605.1 Ondatra zibethicus | reverse complement strand
TTGCTTTGTCTCATTCCAATGCCAAGATATTACTTTGTATACTGCAGCATTTGGATTCCAAATTCTGTGGATATCAGAAAATTTAAGCCAGTGTGGAATGAGGCATATGACAGAAGTCATGGTAGATGAATGGCAGCCTTGGTATTCCTTTCACTGCAGTGACTGACTATACATGCATTAGATGTGTTCTTCTTCCATGTGGTCATAAGAATCCATAGAGATTCTGACCTGGGACTGAAGGAGGATTCCATTTGTAACTCATTCAAAGGGCAAAGAGTCTTTCCTCTGATTTCTTAGTGTATTTGATGAGTGTTTGAATCCTCCTATAATGGTGAGTATCTTGATTGAGAGTTGATTAACTCAGGAATAAAGACAGTCCTCTACATTTGAAGAAAAGTAGAAAGGTTTTATAGTTTTGTTTCTGTTTTGTTTTTTTCAGTCTGTAATGCCCTCTACCAACATATTTCCATTGGAGGCTACCTACTGCTCTAAATTCACATGAGGAAAAGAGAAAGGAGTCTATGGATTGTATTATGGACATAATTATATTGAATTTATTTACAAGTGGCAGAAGACTGGGAGAAGATTGGTATGGGACCATGGTAATGTCCCCTTCACTGCAGTGACTGACTATACATGCATTAGATGTGTTCTGCTGAGAATCCTCAGAAATATTCAAATATAGCATCCCAGTATCTATCTTGTGACTTGAAGATCTGTTTAAGAAATTTGTGGATGGGTTAAAGCAATGAATTAAAGATTAAGACACATATTAATGTCACAGATCTACTAAGAGACTTTTCAAAGTAAATACTTCTTCAGAATTATACACAAATTCTTTTATTTTTTATTTTATTTTTGGTTTTTTGAGTAAATGGAAGGATCTCCCATGTTCTTGGATTGGTAGGATCAATATAGTAAAAATGGCAATTCTACCAAAGGCCATCTATAGATTCAATGCAATCCCCATCAAAATCCCAACAAAATTCTTCACAGACCTTGAGAGAACAATAACTAAGTTTATTGTTACAATAAAACAAAAAGCCCAGGACAGCCAAATCAATCCTATACAATAAAGGAACGTCCAGAGGCATTACCATCCCTGACTTCAAACTCTATTACAGAGCTACAGTAATGAAACATCTTTGTATTGGCATAAAAACAGAGATGTTGACCAATGGAATCGAATTGAAGACCCGGATATTAATCCACAAACCTATGAACACCTCATATTTGACAAAGAAGCTAAAATTATACAATGGAAGAATGAAAGCATCTTTAACAAATGGTGCTCGCATAACTGGATGTCAACCTGTATGAGAATGAAAATAGATCCTTATCTATCTCCATGCACAAAACTCAAATCCAAATGGATTAAAGACCTCAATATAAATCTGACCACACTTAACCTGATAGAAGAGAAAGTGGGAAGTAGCCCATAATTCATGGGCACAGGAGACCACTTCCTATGTAAAACCCCAGTGGCACAGACAATAAGAGCAACAATGAATAAATGGGACCTCCTGAAACTGAGAAGCTTCTGTAAAGCAAAGGACACAGTCATTAAGACAAAAAGGCATCCTACTGAATGGGAGAAGATCTTCACTAACCCCACATTGGACAAAGGTCTGATCTCCAAAATATATAAAGAATTCAAGAAACTAGACATTAAAATGCTAAATTACCCAATTAAAAAATGGGGTAATGATCTGAACAGAGAATTTTCAACAGAAGAAGTTCAAATGGCCAAAAGATACTTAAGCTCATGTTCAACTTCCTTAGCATTCAGGGAAATGCAAATCAAAACAACGTTGAGATACCATCTTACACCTGTCAGAATGGCTAAAATCAAAAACACCAATGATAGTCTATGCTGGAGAGGATGTGGAGTAAGGGGAACACTCATCCATTGCTGGTGGGAATGCAAGCTTGTGTAACCACTTTGGAAATCAGTGTGGTGGTTTTTCAGGAAATTGGGAATCAACCTACCTCAGGATCCAGCAATACCACTCTTGGGAATATACCCAAGAGATGCCCAATCATACTACAAAAGCATTTGTTCAACTCTGTTCATAGCAGCATTATTTGTAATAGCCAGAACCTGAAAACAACCAAGGTGCCCCTCAATGGAAGATTGGATGAAGAAAGTGTGAAATATATACACATTAGAATACTACTCAGCAGTAAAAAACAATGACATCCTTAAATTTGCATGCAAATGGATGGAAATAGAAAACACTAATCTTAGTGAGATAACCCAAACCCAAAAAGATGATTATGGTATGTACTCACTCATTAGTGGACCCTAACCATAAACAAAGAACATTAAGCTTATAGCTCACAAGCCTAGAGAAGCGAAATAGCAAGGTGAACCCAAAGCTGTCATTCATCTACCATGACTTCTGTCATACACCTCATTCCACACTGGCTTAAATTTTCTTATATGCACAGAGTTTGGAATCCCAATGCTGCAGTATACAAGGTAAAACACTTGCCACTGGATTGAGGCAGAGGAAGCAGTGCCAAAGAGGTGTGTAAATCACAACACAGGAGGACAGGTTTCCTGGGCTCACCACTATTGGCAAAGTGAAGATGTTTTACTTTTGGAGTACATGTTGTATGATATGCATGATATGAGGATTGTACTCTGAGGAGATATTAAAATTTACATCCAAATTAAGCTTTTCCCTATCTTTTTCTTTGCTTTTTTTTGAAGTTCACTCTTTTTTGCAAATGAGTGCCTTATAACCTAGTCTAGTCATAAATTCATTAGCTGGTTGACAATGACCTTGATCTACAATCCTGTGGCTTCAAAATACTGCTGGAGTCTAGAGCTGTCTCATTACTTCAAAAATCTTTTTTGGTATTCTGTCTTTTCCTTTTTTTTTTTCGTTCTTGCTTCTCTATTTTTTTTTAAAGACATTGTCACACTATGTACCCCTAAATGTCCTGGAATTATTAGGTATACGAGTTGGATCTCAAACTCACAAACACTGACTCTTGGGATTAAAATTAGGGAATTAAAGGCTTGTGCCTTTGTGATGATATTTTCTAAGCATGTTGATCATTAGGCTCAATTGTGTTCTTGAAATTCATATGTTGAGGAGTTATCCCCAAAGACTGTGGTCTTAATATCAAAATGTGCTTATTCCCAACACAAAAAACAGAACTGTAAATGCCATCATCGCAAAAAGCTGGGAGCTCAGTGGCTACAGTTTCTAAAATCTCAGGTCCTCTACAACCACAGCTGTTCCCTGGGATAATAAAAAAATTCAAAATCATAGGGAACGAATTCCCATAGCACAAATAAAATAACTCAGTGACAGAAATTGGGGTTTAACTCGAAAACCAGAAAAGCAAAGCAGCCATGCCACCAGAGAGGTCATATGTCTACCCAGGCTAGGCCACCATAAACTAAGCAGACTAAAGCATTTTCTCCTCACATTTTTTTTATTCTGTCTAGGAATGGGATTAAAATTGTATGACTCCCTAGTACTAGGATTAAAGGGCTAGGCTGCCAATACCTGGATTTGTTTCTGCATTGATCTTCTGTAGTCCAGGTTGCCCTTGAACTCACAGAGATCCATCAGTATCTCTCTCAGATCCTGGGATTAAAGGTGTGTGTGTGTCACCTTTACCTGACTTCTAGTGGCTTTAGCCTTTCCTCTGGTCCTTAGGAAAGATGTATTTATCAAAATATAAATAATACATTACTGTAAATACCAAACACTGAATATGGATTAGCCAAAAGGTACAAAAATGACTGAATCTTCCCTATGAAAAATGCATGTTTTATCTTCATTGGTAAACATCAGTGTTGTTTATATTCCGGACTTTAATCAATTAAAGCAATGTTGATCAGAAGAAGCAGTTCTATGAAATTGTATGTTTTTATGAGAATAATGAACATGCCACTGTGACACTATTTATTTTTTATATGAATTATAAGAGGCACAATTCAACCTAACAATTTGATTGTTTGGGAGAAAGACAGTGGCCTTTAATCCCTGCACACACCCTTAATCCCAACTCCAAGTAAACACAGTCAGGTGGATCTCTATGAGTTTGAGTGCAGCCTGGATTACAGAGTGAGTTCCTGTACAGTAAAGACTAGAGTGTAAGTGTCTCAAAACAACACTAAACAGAAAAACAAACAAAAGTATATTTGAAGTAGAGAATCTCTGGACTCCCCAGAACTGAGAAGTAGAAGCCATAAGATTAAAGGGCAAGGTAATTCCACAATTACTTTGTGACTTTGTAAGAAGAGTAGACTGCAAGAAAACTGTCCTAAAAATATAAACAAAGATAAAAAAACCAAAACAAGGATAGAAACTACCTGAGAAGAAAAAATGTAAACAAAGGAAAGAAAATTGTGAACAATAAAAGACCTTGCTGCATTTGGACACATAATTTTAATTATTTTTTATTTTTATATTTTTAAAAAAGAAAACAAATTATCTTTTTTCATTTTACATACCAATTCCAGTTCCCACTCCCTCACCACCTCCCATTTCCTCCACCTTTCCCTACTGTAACCCCATCCACTCATCAGAGAAGGGAAGGCACATTGCTTTGGGGAAGGTCCAAGGCCCTATCTAGGCTGAGCAAGGTTTAAGCATCCAAAGAGAATAGGTTCCCAAAAAGCCAGTACAAGCAGTAGGGATAAATCCTGGTGCCAGCACCAGTTGTCTGCCCCAGCCATACAACTATAACCCACATTCAGAGTGTCTAGTTTGGTCCTTCCCTGTCTGGCTGGAGTTGGAGAGCTCCCATTAGCTCAGGTAGCCTGTTTTAGTGGTTGTCTGCATCATGTTCTTGACCTCTTTGCTTATACCCTCACTCTTTCCACTCTTAAAATGGACTTGAGGAGCTGAGCCCAGTGCTCCCTGCAGGTCTCTGCCTCTGTTTCCATTAGTTTCTGGAAGAAGGCTCTCCTGTGACATTTAGATATTCATCAATCTGACTACAGGGCAAGGCCAGTTCCTACACCCTCTCCTCTATTGCTAGGGTCTTAGCTAGAGTCATGCTTGTGGATTCCTGGAATTTCTCTAGTGCCAGGTTTCTTGCTAGTGCCATAATGTCTCCCTCAATCAAAATATTTCTTTCGTTGTTCTCCTCTCTGTCCTTCTTCCATCTCGACTATCTGGTTCCCTCAAGTTCTCCTTTCCCCTACCCCTTCTCCCTTCCTCTTCACCTTCCACTGTCCATTCTGCTCCCACCCCATGCTCCCAATATTGTCAGGTGATCTTGTCTACTTCCCCTTTCCAGATGGATCTATATATGTTTTTCTTAGGGTTCATCTTGTTACTAAGCTGTTCTAGCATCATGGGGTATAGGCTCGTTATTCTTTGCTTTACAGCTAGCATCCAGTTATGATTGAGTACATACCATGCTCATCTTTCTGGGTCTGGGTTACCTCACTCAGGATGGTTTTTTTTTTTTTAGTTCCATTCATTTTCATGCAAATTTCAAGACATCATTGTTTTTTACTGATGAGTAGTACTCCATTGTGTAAATCTACTATATTTTCTTTATCCATTCTTTGGTTGAGGGGCACCTAGGTTGTTTCCAGTTTATGGCTATTACAAATAATGCCATTATGAACATAGTTGAACAAATGTCCTTGAATTAGGATCGAGTATCCTTTGAATATATAAGAGTGGGGTTGCTGGGTCCTGAGGTAGGTTGATTTCCCATTTTTCTGAGAAATTGCCATACTGAATTCCATAGTGATTGTACAAGTTTGCATTCCCACCAGCAATGGAGGAGTGTTCAACTTGCTCTACATGCTTTCCAGCATAAGCTCTCCGTGGTGTTTTGATCTTAGCCATTCTGACTGCTGTAAGATGGTATCTCAGAGTTGTTTTGAATTGCATTTCTCCGATGGCTAAGGATGTTGAACATTTCCTTAAATGTCTTTTGGCCATTTGAGATTCTTCTGTTGAGAATTCTCTGTTTAGATCTGTACCCCATTTTTAAATTGGATTATTTGGCATTTTGATGTCTAATTTCTTGAGTTCTTTATATATTTTGGAGATCAGTCCTCTGTCTGATGTGGGGTTGGTAAAGATCTTTTCCCATTCAGTAGGCTGCCTTTTTGTCTTATTGACTGTGTCCTTTGCTTTACAGAAGCTCCTCAGATTCAGGAGGTCCCATTTATCTATTGTTGCTTTCAGTGTCTGTGCTACTGGTGTTATGTTTAGGAAGTAGTCTCCTGTGCTCATGCATTGAAGGCTACTTCCCACTTTCTCTTCTATTGGGTTCAGTGTGTGCAAATTTATACTGAAGTCTCTAATACATTTGGACTTGACTTTTGTTCATGGGGTTAGATGTAGATCTATTTGTGTTCTTCTACATGTTACATCCAGTTGTGCCAGTACCATTTGTTGAAGATGCTTTCTTTTTTTCAATTTTATAATTTTAGTTTCTTTGTCAAAAATCAGATGTTCATAGATATGTGGATTAATATCCAGGTTTTTGATTCAATTCCATTGGTCAACCTGTTTTTATGCCAATACCAAGCTGTTTTCATTACCATAGCTTGTTTTAGGAGGCTGCTTGGTTTTCTGGCCACCCAGACTCCCAAAATAACCACACATAAACTGTATTAATTAAATCACTGCTTGGCCTATTAGCTGTAACTTCTTATTGGTTAGTTGTTACATCTTAATTTAACCCATTTACATTATTTTATATTTTACCACGTGGCTCGTGGCTTACTGGCAAGGTTCTAGCTTGTCTGTCTCCAGCGATGGCTCCATAGCTTCTCCCTGACTCTGCCTTCCTTCTCCCAGCATTCAGTTTAGTTTTCCCCACCTAGCTAAGTTCCACCTTGCTATAGATCCAAAGCAGTTTCTTTATTAATCAATGGTATTCACAGCATACAGAGGGGAATCCCATATCAGTAGCTCTATAATTGAGCTTGAAGTCATGGATGTTGATGACTCCAGAAGTTCTTTTATTGCGCAGAATTGTTTTGGCTACCATGGGTTTTTTGACTTTTCATCAATTATGCATTCGAACAAACATATCCTGATCACAGGAACAAATCCAATGAAGCACTTAGGAAGAATTATGAAGAAAAGATCACTGTGATCCTATAGTGTGTCAAGGAGAGGTGCAGAAGACACATAGGGTCAATGCTAAAAAAAATGAATTTGATGAATATAGGAAGAGTTGAGATTCTTTTTTGGTCATTGCATTGAGATGTTTTATGGTCTTGTGCAAACTTCTGATGTGATCTGTCCCTTGTTCTTGCTGTCAGGGATGTTGTTGATAATTTACCATTTATTTTAAATAAACTGAAACATAGGTCCAGTTGTAAAATGGAGGAAGCACCCCAATCAGCAAAAAGTAGTCTAAAAAACTACACCTTCATTTCCAAAAAATAGATTATGGACGTTTGTCTTTGTTTAGAGTGTTGGCTACAAGTTGTCATAGATAATGGTTAAAAAAAAGCTAAGCAAAGGAGATTAAATTCAGAGTTCTTGTTTTTTTTTTTAAAAAAAAGAAAAAAAGTACTGTGGGACAATAGTCTTGTACCCTATAAAGATTTATCACTTGCATTGGTGTAATAAAACATTGATTGGCCAGGAGCCAGGCAAAAAGATTATGTGGGACAACCAGAATAGAAAAATTCTGGAAAGAGAAAAGTTTCAGCCTACAGTTGTCACCAAGATACAGAGAAAGCAAGATAAAAATGCCTCACTAATAAAAGGTAGCAAACCACATGGCTAACATAGACAAAAAGTATGGGTTAATGTAAGATATGAGTTAATTAATAAAAAGCCTGAGCTAATAGACCAACTGGTTTATAATTAATGTAGGCCTCTATGTGTTTCTTGGGGACTGAACTGCCACAGGACCGGGCTGGACAGAAACCTCTGTCTTCTGTCAACACACCTCGGGGTTGGTGGTTTGAGTGGTATAAGGAGTCAGGCTGAGCAAGCCATCAAAAGCAAGCTAGTAAGCAGAACTTCTCGATGGCCTCTGCATCAGCTCCTGCCTCCAGGTTCCTACCCTGCTTGATTTACTGTCCTGGCTTCCTTTGTTGATGAACAGCAGTGCCGACGAGCAAGCAAAAGCAAGCAAAATAAACCCCTTCCTCTCAAAATTGCTTTATGTCATGATGTTTCAGTACAGCAACAGAAACCCCAAATAAGAATGGTCCTAAGCAGGCAAGGAGGAGATGCCATATAGGAAGGCTTAAATCATGGTAGTGAGGATATCCTGTTATCCGCCTAATTACTCTCTGCAGTATTAATCTACTAATTATGGAGCTATGTGGCCTGCAGGCCTAGCTGCAGGTAGAAGTTTTATAATCTATGCTATTACCACATGCTTCGCTGTTTTCACTTTGTTATAAATGCATCTTGGCAAAGAACACAGGTTTGTTTTTTCCCTTTTGGAAACCATTTGCAGTGTTTTGTTTCTCTCTGCAGGGTCTGAATGTTTTGCCTGCATGTATGTATGTATATTGTTAATGTGTTGGTCATATGTATTACTCACTACTCCACCATTGGCAACAAAGCCTTGAATGTCCAGGCAATGGATGTAATTCTCCTGTAATGTTTAGGGCAATGCTTAGGATTGAATCTGTTTGTCAACCATGCTTCTTCTTGGAATACACTGAGTACTCCAAGGACTCATGCAGAAAGGTTCCTCCATACTGTTCCTAATTGCCTTTGTGAATTTGTTTGTGTAATTTATTCTTATTTTCATCCCTATCAAGGCAAAGTGAATCAAAGTCATTCTTAATAATTCAGGTAGATGGAGTTAGAGAAACACAGTTGTCATGAAAAGCACAACTGGTCCTTATGAAACAGAACAGTAGGTAACAAATTTATAAGTTGGCTACTCAGAGTGTGATCACAGTCAGAGGATAGATTGAACCATACAGCACTGGACACAAAATTATGTTTTCACAGTCCACATCAGTTGAATAATTTTCTTTTCATATCAAGACACTGTAAACAACAGAGTGAAGAAATAGATAGGATAGGGTACATCGGTTCTTTTTTCTAGAGTTTGGAGTATGACTTTAAAGATGTTCATGTTTAGTAGGTGTCACTTCCTGGTATGTGGAGGCTGCTTACTGGTAAGTGGAGAGCTCCCATTCTCATTCCTTCCAAAGCACAAAGGATATGGCAGAGTCATGCAGACGGAACAGGAATTCATGCTATTAAAGTATATGCAAGAGACATGCTTATGCCACTGGAGAGCCTTTCCCTATCACATAGCATCCTAGACAGTTCCAACATCTCAAAACTGTATGGACAAATAGCTCACTCAGGTGACTAATAATACATCAAAGTGGATGATGGTTGCTATAATCTCACAGCCTTACAAAGTGCCTATGATTTCTTACATAATCAGAGTTTCCCCTTTTGAGTTCATATTTTCCAGACTGAAATAACCTTTTTGGTTCTATTGGCCCACCCATCCTGTTCATGAAAAGACCCTAGGATTAAAATCCTATGTAGAGACATTCTCTAGCCTTTTGATATTTTAACTAATTAAATAATAAAAATGTTACCCAAAGAATATTTTTCAGTGTATGTAAAAAGTAAGAAATGCATGTGCAGATCTCTTGTTTTATAATTCTATGGGATGTGTTCTTAAAGGAAGATTTTCTTCAGTGATTAGCACAGTCCTGGTTTTAGGCACACTCTCTTTCTCCTCCCTGAGCAGATAGCACAGGAAAAGAAGATTCTGTGATTTAAGCACCTCACATACATCAGGATCCTGAATGTAATTGCTGACTAAATTCAGGAGAAAGCTGTCCACTGACTACATAGCTAATTATTTTTTATATTTTAAATATTTTCCTCAATATGAATAAATATTTTCCCTGGATGTATGCATGTACACCACATGTGAGCCTAGTGTCCATGGCAGTTTGAGAGGACGTAGGTTCACTTGGGATGTTTGTTATCCTCTGCGTGGGTGCTGGGATAAAACTGGATCCTCTGCAAATCAATACGCTCCTTTGATTCCTGAGCACCCTCTCCATTGCCCAGGTAGCTATTTTTGGGAAAATATACTTTTTTCATGGAAAGAGATCAAGAGAAAATTCTCAATTTTATAATATTTGAGGAATATATGTGGACACAGAATTTTGTTAATTTCCAAAACAGATAGTTGAAATCAATTGAAAATACTGATGCCATCATGAGTCAAAAAGACAGATCAAAGAATAATATTCTGCTATGGTTATTGGAAGTTTTCCTACTGTAGTAATTATATTATAATTTTTCTGTCATTATATTGAAAGAGAAACCCAATATATAGTGATAATTAATGAAAGTCTTTCCTTTGTAATTCATGTCTAGGTGCACTTGGATTCACATAAAGCAAAGGTTTACCAGCCTGATTAATAATATGAAACACTAAAAGAATCTTCCCAACAACTGTCCACATGAATTGTTTTATTTACATACAATGGAGTTTCTTATACCATGGAGGTCAACAAAGAGTTTCACACACAACATGGATGAATCGTTTGGCAATCTTTTTCTGAAGGACGTGATACACACAGACCTATGACCTCTTATCCCTTGCAACTTAATACTTGGAGATTTAGAATAAAATGTGGAAAAGACTGCTAATGGGTATCATTGAGAAGAAGTTTTATACTGTAGATATTGTGGAGAGAACAGTCAGAGGCATCTAGAAGAGTCCAGAGCAAGGAGACAATTTAATCCACTAGGTATGTCTGGACAATAAGAGGAGAGAAATGGAGAGTGAGAGAAAAAACATAGAGAAGAGAATGTGTCTAAGAAACTAAAAGAAGAACCAAGAGCCCAAGAGTGCATGACAAAAATACCTGAGGTTTTATATGATAGAGAATCTGGTGGAAGGGAAATGACCTCTTTGTGTAACCAGGTTTAGGCTAAGGGGCCAGGATGAGCAGTTCTGAGTGCAACCAGAACTCTGCCATAGGCACTTGTAAGGCTGTGAGATTATAGCAGCCATCATCCACTTTGATGTATTATTAGGCACCTGAGTGAGCTATTTGTCCACATGGTTTTGAGATGTTGGAACTGTCTAGGATGCTATGTGATAGGGAAAGGCTCTCCAGTGGCATAAGCATGTCTCTTGCATATACTTTAATAGCATGATTCCTGTTCCCTCTGCATGACTCTGCCATATCCTCTGTGCTCCAGGGAGAGACAGAAAAGTTCCCATCCCGATTCCTAATTGCCTCCTTGGACTTTTTTTGTGTAGTTTGCACTGCTTTTTGTGTTCCTGATTGGAACCCACAACCGAGGTGACTAAATATTCAGACCCTTGTGGAGATGCTATCATGTCTCTAGATTTGAGTTGAAAATCAACAGTCTGCTTGGAAAGAACACCAGGAGATCATGAATATTTAAATGAGGGAGAATGTCCACACACACAGGCTGCCTGCCATCCAGCACCGAGAGGTAGGTGACCAGAACTAAAGACATCAGAAAGCACTCCTTGGAGAGGCCATGCTGGTGCTCTCAAGGCATCTTGCTTTCTTCACAAGGGCACCTCTTTATCTTAGATTTACTTAATATCTATATTAAGAAATTCTTTAAATAGCTCTGCTGAAAGGACAAATTAGGAGGGGAGGAAAGAAGTAGGAAAGAAAGGAAGATAGAGCAAGATAAGTAGAAAGAAAGGAAGAAAGAAAGAAAGAAAGAAAGGAAGGAAGGAAGAAAGAAAGAAGGAAAAAAGGAAGAAAGGAAGGAAATAAAGAAAGAGAGAAAGAGAAAGAAGGAATCAAAAAAGTTGATTCAAGGAACAGACTGCTTTGGGAAAAGGGACACTGGTATTGCTTTTGGAAGTGGGAAGCTCAATGGGCTTTTGAATGAAATTGAAGCTATTTCCTCCTCAGGCAAAAGGAGGCTGTCTCCAATTCTCTCTAACCAATGTAAATCTTGTTCCCCCCATAAGCTGCTTCCAAGTCTTGCTCATCACTGGTGTTGCCTCCTTTTCATGCTTCTATCTTCTCTTGTCAGCCTCTGTCTCTCTCTCTCTCTCCTCTCTGTCTCTGCCTCCATCCCCATCTCCTGCACACTTTCTCTACCTCTTTTTGCATCTCTCTCTCTAGGATTTAGGGTTTTTTTTGGTTTTTCCATGATTTTGTTACTCTGTGTAGCTTTGGATGTTCTATAACTAACTCTGTAGAAAAGGATAGCCTAAAATTACACAGACATGCCTGTCCCTGCCTACCAAGTTCTGATATTATGCCCACCATATCTCCCTGCTTGTCTCTTTATAGTTTCTAGTTTTTAGAAGGAAGATTGATTTGGATTCTTCATTTTTCTTTTTTGATGTCACTAGGGATCACACCCAGAGCCTTACAAAGGCCACAAAAACCATGAACTATATCCCTTGGTATCATATAAGATATTCTGCATATTGAAGTATTTTATTCTCTTCATTTCTCTTAATAACTAATTTATATGCTTTTGGAAAATATTACATTGTATTATTCTGTTTGAATATTTGTAAAATAGGATTGGGTAATAAAGAATATTGCTGCAAGTAATTAAAAATAGTTTTATCAATGAGAATTATAGAGCATTTTTCAACTGGGAAAACTGAATTTTATGGAAGTTTGAAGATTAAGTGTTAGAAATTAAATTGCCAGGCAGAGGTGGCTCATGCCTTTAATCCCAGCACTCAGGAGGCAGAGGCAGGCAGATCTCTTTTAGTTTGAGGCCAGCCTAGTCTACAAGAGCTAGTTCCGGGACAGGCCCCAAAGCTACAGAGAAACCATGTCTCGACAAACCAAAAACAAAAAAAGTTAAATATTAAATAAATTACAAGTAAGGATTAAATGCACAATAAGAGTTTGTTTCATTTCTTGGTACCTCAGCTATGAAATATGATAGATATTTTACCAATTCTATTTCTAATTTCACTAAATACATCTCCAAATTGGTGTTTATATGGCTTCAGTTCACTTGCTATCTGCAAGAACATGCATATACAGTGCTCTTGTCATATGAATAGATATGTCTCCATCTTGAAAATATGAACAGGTATGTTTGTCTGTCTCTATTCTTGTCTTGTTGCTATCTAGATTTCACAAGCTGTCACATATAATCCCAATGTCAGGAATTGCTGTGCGTAAGCGAATTCCAAACCAAAGCAATAGCATCAAAACTCCAACATATTATACTCTATCTAATATGCTTCTAACTTTCCTTACAGACAAAAATACACACTCATCTTTGTCACCCTAAATTCTATACCAGTAACCTGTGAACCAAAGCTGTGTAGCTGTCTCTCATCACTGTAGCTCTGTACCATACAACATTGAAAGAAGTTCTCAGTTGTTAATAATGTTGTAATAATCTTGTAAATGAGAAACAAATGTAAACTACAAACCTTTCTCATGTTAGCCTCTTAAGTTCAGCTATGTAAAAAATGATCCTGTTGTTCTGCAGCTGATCTCCAGAATATTTGCATCACAAAACCAAAACTCTGTGCCCATGAAACCAACATCCATCTCCTTCTCTTTGTAACCCTGTTAACCATCATTCTATTGTCTTTGAAAACTTTAATTATTCAGTGGTTGTTGGGGAGTGCGTGTGCACCTTAGCCTGCACACTAGTGTGGAGGTTAGACGGTATACTTCGGGTGCTGAATTTTTCCTCACACCACTTTACTGCACTCTCATCATAGGGCTTGGCGGGAAGCACCTTTAACTGCTATGTGGGCTTTCTGGGTCTCATCATTTCAGTTTCTTTGTATTTGTAGTTGAAAACTGCAGGTTCAACAGCCAGAAGGAATCATACAGCAGTAGACCTGGTCATAGCCCTCAATAGAGGGCCTAGGGCAGATATCCTCGTAGCATGTATCAATTTTCACGTTATATGATAAATGCTGTAGCATTATATGTATAGAGTGTGTTGTCTTCAAGTGTTTGTTTCTTGATGGACTTGTGGAATGATTGCATGTTTCAGCAATTTTAAATTATTCTACTTTTGAAGTGACTAAGGGGGTATCTTTTCAAAACCCTAATTTTAATTTCTTGTTTTTCTTTTGCTCATACTAAGAAATGGAATTGGTAGAAGTTATAACAATTCTTGTTTCATGTAAAATAGCATTTTCTATGTACATGGCATGTATACCAGGAGAACTTCTTGCATACAGATATTTATACTAACAAGATAATTAATGAAGTATCAGAATTGTCTTACAAAATGCATTGCTTTTAGGAAGGAATTGGTTGCAATCTAAAATATATTCTATGAAACATATATATATATATATATATATATTCCATGTTGTTTGAGAAACACTGAAGGAACACAACAAGACTGCTTTCCTCAAATGATTCTTTGCAGAAAATGACAACACTGCCACTTTATCACTAAGAACTAAGTATTACAATATTCTCATACAACTTGATATATTGATCTAAAATTCATATATAAAAAACAAGACTGAATTAGTGGTAGAGTACTGATATTTCATTAGGAGATGCTGAGTTTGATCCCTAGTCCTTCCAATATTATAAAACTTCTGTAGAAGAGAAATATCATAAGAATGACCATGGAAATTTTAAGTATTAAGTATACAGTTGTAACATTGCATTGACTATAACTACTGTCATTATTAAATAGCAAAATTTACTATGAAACTAGAAAACTTACTTGATTTAGCTTTAGAAAATTTTTACTAAGCTTACATTGTGATGTCGTCAAACTAATTTATTTTGATTCTCCTCTTCTAATTTTCTCCTCCTCACCCATGGCTCCCTATCACTCTTCCACATATCTGTTAGAATCCTTTTTACTTTTTACAGCACAATTATCCTGTTGCCCTCCACTTGATTCCCTAATACCTATTTTACCCTCATCTGTGGATCTCCTTTCTGGTTTCATAGCTCATAACCACCTTATCTCGACACTTACGATACATTTGCACATTGTGATCAATGTCTCTGTTTGAGAAAGAACATGCAATATTTTTCCCCTGAGTCTATATCACCTTGCTAATTTTAAACACTGTGTAATTCCTGAAAACTTCATTTTCCTTTCCTGATGAATAAAATTCCACTGTCATTTAAGACCTTAGTTCTCTTATCTGCAGATGAACATCTAGGATGAACATCATTTCCCTGCTATTGTATAGAATGCAGCAGATTACATAGACAAGCGTTTCTGTGGTAGGACATAAATCCTTTGGTTGTATGCCCAGAAATTACAGAGATGTGATGTATCATAATTCTATTTTAATGTTATGAGAAATCTTTGTATTTATTTCTATAATGAACATAGTACTTTACCCTCCTACAAGTATAGAATGAGGATCAATTTATCTACATCTTCATTAATATTTGTTGTTAATTCTCTTAATGTTAATCATTCTTAGGGGTGAAGAATAGTCTCAAATTATTTGTAATTTGCATTTTTGAAAGGTAAATATGTTGAACAATTTTAAAAATCATTACTGCCACTGTATGTTTTTTCTTTAAAGAAGTGTGTCTTCACTTCATTCACTGTTTTGTTGACTGGAAGATATGTGAAGAGCATGTCTAGTCTTTATTTTCCTTTATACATTCTAGTTTTCGAGCTCCTGAGAGAAGCACAGAAATCCAAGACTTTCTCACAATAAGACATTGTTCCTGTAATGCCATGCTTTAAATCTCAGAGTACTTCCTCTGCTCTTGGTCTTGTTGCCCCTCTATACATCTTATATTACTAACATTTTTCCTCAGAGAGTTTTAGCATTTCAACTTTATAATAATTCACCATTGATTTTTGTTAAGGTGAGTGTATATAGACATAAACCCATGCTTTCATGTGAATATCCATTTTAAACAATGTCATTCAGCATCATTCCCTCTGTTCACCTTGTCACCCAAACATCATAGGAGAAGTGACTGTGTCTTCCTGAGTTTCTTCAGGAGAACTGCTGAGACTCAGCAGGGCAGTGGCAGGGAATGTCAGTCTCCTCATTTATCCTTCTTACTCAACACTGTTCTTTCCCCCAGTGGGATTGTTTCTTCTAATCTCCTCTGATCCTAGTACAGCAGTTGCATTAGTGAATTACAAGAGTTGATGATCCAACATGTGTGAGACTCAGTAACAGTACCGTTGAGGTTGGTAGCGATTTTTTTCAATTTTGTTGGAGAATAACAATACTAATTTGTACAACTTCCCTGTTTTACTTTCCTGCAGCATCTGCACAAGGGTTCTTTTCCTCCACGTGTTCAGTACCTTTAATTCCTGCCTTTATGTTGGTTAATTTCTTTCAATTAATATCTGTTTATACAGTATGTGATGATCTCTCACTGAAACTTTAATTGCATTCTCTCATTGTATTCCCTTAATTACTGGTGACGTTGAGCCTCAGTTTGGATGTATTTTGGATATTTCTTAATTGATTTAAGAATTTTAACAAAGTCTGGGATCCATCTCTGATTTGTTTTATAGTTTATGTTTTAGTAGTTTAGTTTTAAATATTCTTTTGAGAGCTGAATGAGGAATGTTTAGTAAGACTGCTCGCTGCTTTGGATTTGTGATTCATTCTTAGCTCCTACTAGTGACTAACAATTGTCTTTCAATCCAGCTGTAGGCGCTGTCATCACTCTGGCCTCTGTTGGCCTTCACATTCATAAGCAAGCTCCAAAACACACACTCAAAGAAAAAAAGGAAAATCTTAAAATAATATATTATGAAATAATCTGAATATTTAATTACTCAATATGATTTTCAAATATTTTCTCCTATTTCTCTTAATGAATTTTGAAGTCAGTTTGATAGGAACTTCATAAATAATGGTATGTTCTTAAAATAATTTTCTTGAATACCTACCCAAAATCAATGTGTTTACTCAAATCAATGAAGACATCTATCATCCTAAGCTTTCATTCTTTCACTTATTCATTCATTTTTCTTGCTTAGGATGGTCTTGTCTGTGTGTATCCCTGACTCTGTGGAATTCCCTCTGTAGAACAGATTAGCTGCCAATGCACAGATCTGTCTGTTCCTGTCTCTTGAGTCCTAAAATTAAAGGTTCCACTACCATGTCCAGGGAAACATTAAACTTTCAGAAACATATTCATTATTTTCTATTGAGAGAGCAGAGATTATATACTTTTATTAAAAAAACTTATTTTAAGATTGGAGGTGGTGGCAAATTCTTTTATCCCAGCATTTAAGAGGCAGATGCAGGAGCATCTTTGTGAGTTATAGGTCAACCTGGTCTCCAGGGTGAGTTCCAAGACAAGTTCTAAAGCTACACAGAAAAATACGATCTACAAAATAAAGTAAAATTACTTTAAAACATTATTTTTCAGTGAGTTGGCTATATAAATACAATAGAGTGATGATTATTTTAATTAAGCTTACTTTATGAAATGATGTACGTTCCTAATGTTTTCCCATGATCTATTGAACCTAATTAATTCATTTACTTATTATGTTTTTGATTTTTGATGCCAGGGTTTCTCTGTAGCTTTGGAGCCTGTCCTGGAACTAGCTCTTATAGACCAGGTTGACCTCAAACTCAAACAAATGCACCTGCCTCTGCCTCCCGAGTGCTGGGATTAAAGCCACGCCCCACCACTGCCCGGGAAAATTTATTTACTTTTAAATAGGAACGAAAATATCTTCTGACAATTTGATTATGACAAGTTTCTGTTCTTCCAGACTTCAGTGGAAATGCTTATAAATTCTGCAATACTGTTTTATTATGTTATTTGATATTACCTGGAAAGCATTTAATACCCAAACACCTAATCATAGAGACTTGAATTTTGCCAACTCCTTGTCTCTCATCACAGAAGTCATTCCACAGAAAATGGCACCCTTTGTGTTTAAGGACTTCCTGGATAACATTGGACATAAAATGGTAATACATATTTACGGAGTAATGAGCGGGCTGTCCCTGTATGCCATGGGCCTATTGAGTAGCTTCCAATCAGCCTGAGTAACTCCAGGTGGATCAAGTTTAAACACAGCGACAACACGTTCATCTGTTCCCTCTTGCTCACTCAGTTGGCTTGTACACATGCTTTTAAATATCTTGACTCCAGCAAGAATGTCAGACCCCATTTCTGACAAAAATATGACTAGCTGGTTGAGCTATGGATACTCCTCAGGGTTTGTTTCCAGTAATGTGACAATCTCTGTGTATATGTCCTTACTGTGCTTCACTGACGTCCTGTGTCTGTGTCTCATGGACTGCTCAAGTGTCTCCACGGTGAGTGTCCTCTACAGTCTGAGGAGACAAGTCCAGCATTTCCCCAGTGCTCAACACTTTCTGAAAACTCTCCTGAGGACAAAGCCACCCAAACTATCGTCACCCTTGTCTGCACATTTGCCATCGCCAGTTCAGCCTCTTCCGCTGATCTTTTCTTTAGGATCCTCCAAAGGTCCGATACCATGGTGAGACAGTGTATTTCTCTCTCTAGAAACATGATTTCCCATAGTTTTCCTCTCTGTTCTTATCAGTAATATAAAGTCTATTACTAACTATTTTTTCCTGCTGTGATAAGTGATCGCTCCTCTGAGTTGGATATGAATCCTGGTTGTGAATGTTTCCTTATATATTGACATATTCTTTTATCTATTGTATAATGGAAAGATTGTAGTTTTGATTTATCAAGTATCCTATAACTTTATACTTTATAAAACATACTTTATAAAGTATCCGGCTTTATATGGATGGATCACTAAATGTTTTATTACAACATTTCTTTACAGAAATTTCTGTCCAATAATGAGCATTTTTCAAACATGAAGAATCACCATTTCATACAAATTATTATGTGGAAAAGGGCAAAGTATAGGTGAACATGAGAAAATATATCCAGGAGAAAAGTCCTATCTGAAGAATCAAGATAAGAGTTCTACATCTTGTTGATTGTTTCATGTTATGTGTATGTGAATTTTTCCCGTATGTGTACCACATGCATTTTGCAAAGCTAAGAAGAGGGTGCTCACCTCTAAGGACTGGAGTTACAGATGCATTTGAGGCACCACTCAGAGCTGGAAATAAAGCCTATATCCTCTGATGAGCAATCAGGGCTTTTAACCACCAAGACATGTTCAGCCCCATGATGTTTGAAACATTCCACACATTTGCATATGTTTGTGTCACTGTGTAGTCTCTCATGGTGAACTTCACAGGTAAACTTTGCTGAATGATTTTGGAAGTATTCAGTGTGCACTAGTCTGGAGGAAATTTCCAGCTGACCTTGCACCATTGGGATATCTCCTGAAGAATTTGAACTCTGAGATTCATCCTGGTACCTGGAGGTGTTCTGACTTCTTCTGAGATCCTGAAGGATTCAGAAACAGCTCCCTCATTGGCTTCAGAAAACTGATCTTTTTGGATAAGGAAAATGGAAACCATCACATTTATAGGACTACAAACAGCACCGTTTTCTTCATTACTGTTTTAGGGATAGTTTTGGCCATGTTTACTGTCTTCATGTCCTTTCAAAATAAGACAGTCTGTAAAACTGTGGCCAAGAAGGGATCCACACACAACACCCCTCCTCTCTGGGATCTTCCTGACACTCATCTATTGCCAATAACATGTCTTCGGAGATTGGTAATTGTGTCCTTCCATTCTCTAGAGTTGACTCTGTTGCCAATTGTTGTTCTTTCAAATACTTGATGACTTCTTTCAATGACATGTTCTCAGAAAAAAAAGGGCTTCCTGCTTTTGCATGGAGACATAAACCTGTAAACAAAGCCAAATGACCATTGCCAATGAATCTGGATGATAGAAAAACCCGCCCTCTAACTGGTTGCATTGCATCACTGGACTATGATTCAGCTCATTTTTCTAAGTCTCATCTTTAATGGTTTTATTCAGGATTTCACAATTTATGTACCCTCAAGCCACTATTTTCTCTGGATTCACAAGTGTTGTGTCTCTCTTCCAAGGGAAAAGGTAAGGTTAGCTTTCTGTAATGCCTGCCCACAACATTATCTTTACCAGGACAATACATTAAATGAGGAAAGATGAGATGGGTCTAAATTGGAAAATAGGGACTTTCCCCTTCAAGTTCACGATCCTAGAGAAGCTAAATAATAAGGTGAACCCCCCCCAAAACATATATAGATCCTCCTGGAAATTGGAAGCAGACAAGATTGCCAGAACCTTTGTGCGGCAATGGATGGAGATAGAGACAGAGACCCACATCGGAGCACTGGACTGAGCTACCAAGGTCCAGTTGAAGAGCAGAAGGAGGGAGAATATGAGCAAGGAAGTCAGGACCACGAGGGGTTCACCCACTGAGACAGTGTGCCTGATCTAATGGGAGCTCACCAACTCCAGCTGGACTGGGACTGAACGAGCATGTGATCAAACCGGACTCTCTGAATGTGGCTGACAATGGGGGCTGACTGAAAAGCCAATGATAATGGCACTGGGATTTGTCTCTACTGCATGTACTGGCTTTTTGGGATCCTAGTAGGTTTGGATGCAAGCCTTCCTAAGCCTGGATGGAGGAGGGGAGGGCCTTGGACTTCCCACAGGGCAGGGTACCCTGCCCTCTCTTAGGACTGGAGGGTTGTCAGGCCTATACTTCCTGCCTGGCTACTGGCCAATTAGCATGTATTTAAAATATGATTAACAGAATACAGACCATGGTCCCATACCAATCTTCTCCCAGTCTTCTGCCACTTGTAAATAAATTCAATATAATTATGTCCATAATACAATCCATAGACTCCTTTCTCTTTTCCTCATGTGAATTTAGAGCAGTAGGTAGCCTCCAATGGAAATATGTTGGTAGAGGGCATTACAGACTGAAAAAAAGAAAACAGAAACAAAACTATAAAACCTTTCTACTTTTCTACAAATGTAGAGGACTGTCTTTATTCCTGAGTTAATCAACTCTCAATCAAGATACTCACCATTATAGGAGGATTCAAACACTCATCAAATACACTAAGAAATCAGAGGAAAGACTCTTTGCCCTTTGAATGAGTTACAAATGGAATCCTCCTTCAGTCCCAGGTCAGAATCTTTATGGATTCTATGACCCCATGGAAGAAGAACACATCTAATGCATGTATAGTCAGTCACTGCAGTGAAAGGAATACCAAGGCTGCCATTCATCTA
>PVIU01027054.1:0-21068 GCA_004026605.1 Ondatra zibethicus | reverse complement strand
TTGAGCCCCCAAGGTGCAGGTGAAGAGCAGAAGGTGGGAGAAGATGAGTTAGGAAGTTAGGACCGTGAGGGGCTGGTCCACCTACTGAGACAGTGTGCCTGAACTAATGGGAGCACACCAATCCACCTGGCCTGGGACTGAATGAGCATATGATCAAACCAGACTCTCTGAATGTGGCGGCGAAAATTCATAGATTCTTAGACTATTAAAGTGTTTTAAGGATGTATTTTACTTGAGAATAAAGATTATTTCCAAACATTTAATTCATCTCTCTAAATTCAAAATGTTAAATGGGTTAAATTATTTATTTATTTTTAAAAGATGTATGCATGTATGTTTGTATGTATGTGTGTGTGTGTATGTTTGACTGTATGAATGCATGCATTTGAGTGTTCTGTTTGCATGTATGCCTGCATGTCAGAGAGGGTATTAGATCCCATTATAAATGGTTGTGGGGTGCTATGTGATTGCTGGGAATTGAATTCACGGGCTCTGGAAGAGCAGCAAGTGCTCTAAATTATTGAGTCTTCTCTCTAGCCCAGGGTTAACATCTCATTTTCTTCCACCCATTTCATTCAATTTACTTCTTACTTGCCCTCTAAAGAATCTGAGGTGAATTCCTTGGACAATTGAAAATAAAAATTAACAATGATAGTATTTGTACAGTATCATGATTATAATTCATCTTAGGGGTTTCATTTTGAGCACATCCTCAAATTGTGACCTTCCCAAGTCTCTAAAATGAAATAAATGACTACAATGACCTGTTAAATAAACTAGGTAAAGTATGGGCAATTTACAGAGTACCCTTGGGGAGAAAACTGTGTTGAAGGATGTAGTAGTTGAAAGCTTAAAGGATGCTCTTTGGAGAGACACATTAGGAAGACTGACTAATTGTAATTTAGTTTTGATTTGTGTGTTTGAATATTGTTGGAAATATTTCATGATGCCCTGGATGATCATTTTTCCCCAAGATATGCTAACTTTGAAAGGACAGTATTTTTCTCAGCTTTCCCTACATTTATTGATTTTATTTCCTCAATTGAACCTCATTAAATAGAAGTCATTAGAAAAATTACAGGGGACATCTCCAAACATATTTGATTGATCACATTGTCTTCATTCTCTACACATTCAAAATTTGAAGAGTTGTTCATAATTTTGGTTAATGAAAGATAGGAAAGGGTGTGGGTAATATCCACCTGAGCTTCAAATTTAAAATTGTACAAAAAGTACTCTCCTATATGAAGTTGAATGGATAGGGATATAGAAAGGATCTAGGATGATTGGAGGGGGGAAGAGAATATGATCAAAATATGCACAAAAGACTTAAATACCTAAGTTACTAAACAAAAAAATATTCTTATGTCGCTATTCTCACTGCAGGGTCTAGATCATGCCACAAGGATTCTTTTGAGGAATTTTGTTCATTTGGATTTAGCCGACTCCTAAGGAGAACTCACTGAGTGACTAGACTTATTTTTACTAAATTCTCTTTTTACTGTTTTCATAATCATTTTCTTTATTCTTTCCAGGGAAATATGAATTGAGTACACTAATTACTTTCAATAATAATGGACAGGATTAATTTTCATATATATGTGATAAAACCAAAGGAAAAAGAGACTATCATGTCACAATAACTTCAAAAATACTAGCACTAATATTTATGTGTTTTTGAAAATGAAAAAAATCTCTGATCCGTTAATAATAATGTTGGTAGAGAAGCAAATGGGACTGGAAAGGTTGAGTTTCATGGAAATGTTAGAAAAGTAATAATACTTCATGCATGTTTATTCAGTTATAAATTAATGAAAATTGTGTATTTTCTTAGCTATACTTCATTTAAATTTTTTCCAACTAGATAATTTGAAAGAAGTACCTAACCTCACACTTTTAGTTCATTACCTAGCCATATACAAAGAAAACACAGAAGAAAAATGAAATAAATTATTTTTAAGATAACATAAACTCTATTGATTTCTGATTTATGATTTTATAGTTAGTTAGCATATATGGCTATTTCTTAAAAGAGATTATTATTATTTTTAATTCAAGTGTACCACTTAATTCATTTATAACTTTAAATGAAGTAATTTCTTTAAAATAAAATTCATCTGTTCAGAATAGAGTTGAAATTTCAAGAATGCTTTTGAAAATCGAGATTTTATAAATAATTGTGTTCCAAAAATTCCGCAGTAGCTAGGCTCTCGGAAAGACTGTCTTACTCATTTTCCTTTCAGTTGAATTGAATTGTTCATTTTGACAGTATATTAGTAGTAGTAATGGTTTATTAAAGGCATTATTCACTTCAGTGATTAGAAGCTTGTATATTTTATCTCATTTAATTATTCTTACTTATTTCTAAAACTTTTATTCTTATTCCCATATGAAGTATTAGGGCTCAGATTTGCATTAATGTATACAACTAGCAAATGTCAAATATCAATAGATTACCTACAATTAAAGAATATTTCTTCAAAATAACACTAAATAGTCTATAAATGTGAAATAAAAACTGTAGAGATATGAATTTTGCTTTTAATCAACAGAAAATATAAAAATTGACCTAAGCAATCATGCCACATTTCAAAATAAAGCTGTATTACATCTTAAGTTTGTTAAAGTTGAGCTCTGAATTGATGTTTGATTTTTAGAGATTTGCAGTTTACCTGTGATTTTTGCACAGCTTCTCAGAACTGCTGGAATAGTGGAAGCATCATCCATTGCTATTTCACTAACCATCCCCTCCACCACGTAACTACTTTGGGTTTCACTGTAAATGTTTTCATCTGCGTTTTCTATTTTATCCAAAGTGGACTTGCTCCTTTGACTGCTGAGTGAAGGTGAAAATAGAAACAGTTCTAGGAGATGTTTTAAAATAATCCTGGTGTGTTAATATATTTTGTGACAATTGGAATACTAAAGTTTTATCCATTAATTCTGCAATTGGCTCAAGGGATCAACTCAAAATTGCCAGCAGAGATATGTACACAAAGCACAAGGGAATATCAAACATAATAACATTAGTATCAAAACTGGGAAACGAAGCTTGGGGTGCAGTGTCCAGTGAGAGGGAAGTTACTTTCTTCTTTAAGTCATGCTGATTTTTTATATAGCTTGAAATCTCCCTACCTTTATAATTTTGATTAAATTAATACAGTGTATACTTCATACCATTTTCTTTGCTCATCAAATTGCTCAATGCTAATGAATTAATGTTATAGTTCATGTGTCAAACATAATACTAACACTATTTTCCTTGAGGAGGCCATGATTATACTGTCACGCCAATGTTAGATTTTTTTAAGGGCCAATATTATTGTATAAGAATTTAGCAAATGCTATCCAAAACATTAAAATAGAACATGAATAGGGATTTTGGATTGTTGGTTTTGCTTGATTTTTATTTAATTTATTTTTTGTTTTTTGAGATATAATATAATTATATCATTTCCCATAGCCGCTTTAACCTCCCAAACCCAGCCCTGCTTGCTCTCTTTCAAATTTATGGTCTCTTTCTTTATTAATTGTTGTTATATACATATTGTATGGAAATATACATTTATATATTCCTAAATAAATAAGTCCAACCTCTTCAGTATATATGTATAATGCTACTTGTCTGTATGTTTTCAGAAATGTCCATTTGGTATTGGATAAGCAATTGGTGTGCTCTCCTTGGGGAAGACTATCATTCACAACCTTTTACTTGTTTATGTTTTTATTTTTTAACTGAAAATACATTTTTATACAATATAGTCTGATCATAATTTCCATTGCCAGACTCTTCTCAGATCCAGTCCCCCAATTCCAAGCCATCTTTCTCTCTCTCTTGTTTTCTTGCCTTTAAAATTATGTTATAGTACTATCTACCACTGGTCATTGAGCTTTGGTTACTCATAAAGAATAGATAGTAATGCTGATTTTTCCTGTAGTTATGAACATACATATTCCAAAATTTTATACGTCCTTTATAGAATAGTTAGTATTATTTAGTATATATTATATATTTTTAAAATTTTTAAAAGATTATTTTAGTTTATATGTATGAATGTTCAGCCTGCATGTATATATATGTACCACATGCCCAGGGAAGTCAGAAGAAGGTGTTGGTCCCCCTGGAACTGGAGTTGGAACAGATGGTTGTGAGGTACAATGTAGGTGCTGGGAATTGAACTCAGGTCCTCTCCAGAGCAACAAGTATTCTTGACCACTAAGCTATGTTGGCACATGTACTTCAACAGGGAAGTATACTTCATAATTTTAATTGATTTTTAAAAAAATCATGTATTTTAAACAGATTTCCAGTCTAAATAATAGTAATGGTGGGTAGCTAAATATTGATCTTTGAGAACAATGGAAATTGAAAGGTTTCACTAGAAAAGGAAGTGAAACAATGGGAGATGTCGGAGACATCAAAGGAGTTGATCAAAATGACGAGTACAGTATAAAAATGTATGGAAATCTGCTACCTTGTAACCATTTAAAAAGTATAAACTAAATAAAAACAAAAATTGAAGGTAGAAATTCCATAGGGTGAGAAAAAAACAACAAAAAAACTGATCCCAGAAGCTATATGGAAACACCAGTGCCAGGGTGAGCCATAGGGCAGACAGCATTAAGGACAGGGTGGTGTGCAGCAGCCAGGAGAGTCCATGGAAGCATGTCATCACTGAATAGGGCCTGTCCTGGGCCTGCCAGCCGGCACCCAGAATGGAGTTACTGTGGCTGTGCCCATGCCGCTCACCCTGCTGGGAGATGAAAAGTGTGGGGCAGTGTACTGCTCACAGGCTACAAGCACAAAGGTTGAGCCGGCAAGGCTCAGGGTGGCAGACATCGAGGGCTGGGGTGTGCATGAGTTTCAGCCACAGAGCTTGCACAGAACCTGCCCCGGGACAACCTGCCTAGCCACACCACCATCCTGACTCTGGGCAACATCAGGATATCTGAGACAAGTCTTGTCACTGCTCCAGTATTTATGGTGCTTCAGAAAACAGAAGCCTTGAACCAGAACAACCATTCATTGCAATGAACATTTGCATATAAAGCTGGTTATGCAAAAAATATGCATGTGGCACACTGCAGTGTCCAGTGCCACCATGACAAATGAATATTCAGTGGAGAGGTGGAAAGATGCAAGAATGGAGCTGCAACTGTGCAGTGGAGAGAGGCAGAACTAGAGACACAACGGTGGTGACCCAGGGGATGGGGAACGTGTCCTTGCCGAGTCGTGCAACAGCCTGGAGCTGATGCAGACTCAGCCCCAAACATGCTGATCGCCCTGGTTCTGCAATAACAGAATGTCCAAGAAGAAGAGTGGTTCATTTTCTGGACGGGACCTCCTCCAAAGACCTCTATGGTTCTTTTGGCCCCTGGAGACTTCTTTGGTATCCATGGTCCACTGCTTCAAGCAGTGTCGAAGGATGAGATTCATGTAGATGTCTGTGAACTGTGTTACCACCAAAGGCCATGTGGATGTTCATGGTCTGTGTTGCTGCCTGAAGCCATGTTGATATGAGCGGTATGCACTGCAACCAGAGGCCAAGTTGATGTCCTTGTCCTGTGCTGCCACTGAGGGCTATGATGATGTCTGTGACCCTTACTGTGGCCGAGGGTCATGTTGAGTCTATGGTGTGTACTGCCACCAGGGACCATGCTGAGGTCTGTGGTACACGCTGATGTTAGAGACCATGTGGAAGTCTGTTATAGGTGCTCCTGCTGACTTTGAAATTCAAGGAAGCTACTTTTGCCATAGTATTGAGAAAGAGGGATTTAGAAGTCTTCTGTGACAGCCCTTACCCCACTCCAACCTCCCCCATAACAGCCTAGACAGAAAACCATCAAAGACAGCTCTTAAAAATTGTGACAAGAATTCTGAAGTGTCCTATGCAACTGATGATTCTGATGGGGGTTTGAGTGGGGGAAGGATCCAGTTTTCTGTAAGGGGTTCTGATTCTTTATTACAGTGTGAAAATCCTTGTGTAACCCTCCCAAGTGTTGTATCTCTGTCTTCTCATTGTTTACTTTCATACCAAGCTTTTCTCTTTCTTCCTCTTCTCTATTTACTATGGCCTGCAGCTCATCTGGATAGGTATACAGTTAGGTGGTGTATGCAAAAAAATATAATTTTCGTTTTGCCTATGATACAATACTACTTGCTGAAAGTCCAAATGAGCTGTAGTTGTATGAATATATGGGCAACACAAGTTTGACTTTTTTTTCTTTTGATTCTTTTTACTATTGTTTTATGGAATGAGGTCACAAGGGTGTGGTGCAGATTAGGAAGGACTGGGAAGGGAGTGTGATCAGGGTTCATGATGAGAAATTCCCAAATAATAAATAAAATTATCATGTTAAAAAAAAGACAGAGACTATCCGTGCCACAAATGTGTTACTTATGAGGTCTTTGGTAATGATGGCTCCAGAGACCCCCATATAAACAGACTTTTGCCATTCCTTTTCTTTGTATACTAGAATTATATGATACCATATCAATTAGCTTAGTGATGAGCTTCCTGCTTTTCCTGGCTGAGCCTCCCCTGCTGAGGGCTATATATACTGTGTGAGAAAGTGGAATAAAGGCTTGTCTGCAGAACCTGAAGTTGTGCTGTGTGTTGATCCTGACATCCCTCGCTCAGAAGAACTACAGTTGCTAGGCTGGTGTGGCAAAGTGGAGGTCCCACCGAGATCTGAGAAAGAAGGGGTAAAGGATGGGGTGGTCCTAGCCTGGTAAGTTTGGATTGAGGTAAAAATGGGATCTACAAGCAGTAGTAGAGACCTGATATATCAGATACCTAAATTGTTAGAGCCACAAGGAAGTGCTGTTAAACAGAGAACTATAGAGGATTTTCTTAAGAATATAGCTGCAGCAAGCCCATGGTTTTTGACAGGTGGAGGTTTGAACATCTCCGATTGGAAACAGGTAAAAGGAGATTTGCAGATGCGACTGCAAAAGGAGGGTGTTGATAGCTTCCCTATATCTACCTTTTCCCTATGGTGTGTGGTCCATGATGCCCTACTTACTGATAAAGTAAAAGTGAGTCTGGAGAAATACAGGATGCCTATCGACAGTCCATAGGATCCGGGGAGGAGTCCTATACTAGCACCAAAGGCTGCCTGCTTTTGGGTGCAATACCAGATAGCTATAACCTCTGAGTCAGAAAATGGGGAAGATAGCCTCAGCTTTAGTGCAGAGGATAGCTTATCTGCTGAGGAAGAACAGCTAACGCAGGAAATTAAAGTACTTCAGAAAAGTCTGAAGCACTGTAAGGCAAAGGATTCCTCCCTGTCTTCCCTGTCTCTGAGCCTTGGAAGGATGGTATGTGATACATATTTTCTGTTCAAGGATAAACATCCAGCAATCTCCTATTATCTGCACCTTATGGGTCTCCGTGTTCTTAACTATCTGTTGCAGAAAGAAGTTTCTCTGTTGAGAATTTATCGAGTTTCTAATCTATGGTTATTATGATGTCACTAGCAGTAAATTTAATACTATGTTCATTTAGCAGAACCATAGTAGTACGTTCTTCCTCTATAAGCAAGCCCAATACACTCTCAGTTCCCTAAGACAGATTCTGGTTTGTCATAGGTGTCCTATAAGGAGGAGTTATAAATTTGTTACCTCTAACAGAGAAAATGTTCTGTAGTAAGGAGGAGAGGGCTGCGTTCCCGGCGCCCGGTTAGCTTATGCCCGAAATAATTACCACAGAAACTGAATTCATTTAATTACTGCCTGGCCCATTAGTTCTAGCCTCTTATTGGCTAACTCTCACATCTTGATTAACCCATTTCCATTAATGTGTATCGCCACTTGACTGTGGCTTACCAGCATGAGTCTAAGCAGCATTTGTCCATCTTGGCCAGGAGAATCATAGCGTCTGCCACATTGCCTTCTCTCTCATAGCATTCTGTTCTATCTACTCTGCCTACCTAAGGGCTGCCCTATCAAAAGGCCAAGGCAGTCTCTTTATTTAACTAATGAAAGCAACAGAAATACAGAAGGACCTCCTACACCAATGTTCTTTGAACACCAAGTTATAAAGGTAAAAGACTACTGTACTAGAACAAAATTAGGCATGTAAGCCACTATAATGGATCATGGAACCCAGAATTACACAGATATTCACTGTCAGCAAGTATTCAACATGCATACCAAGGATATGCAAAGTGCAAAAGATAGACTTTTCAACAGATGGCATTGGAAAAGGTGAATTTTCATGGACATCTTGTACTGCTCCTGGGAGGCTAACCTCCACCAGCACAGGGCCGTGAAAGGAATCCACAGAGACTTTTATATCTGAGGGGGCAAGGGAAAAACATGCACACACTCTCTTGGTGGCTTCCTTCTTTATTCTCTGTTCGTCTCATGCTCTTTCTTTCTCTGTGTTCTTTATACTGAATACTTTTTTCTACAGCTTATATATCCCAACAAAGTTTTCAGGCAATATAGGAATTATAATGTAGTTATATTCTATTGTTCAAGTGAATGATTACAATGAATACAAAACAATCAGCAAAAGCAGCATGTTTTCCATATCTCTTACATGATTAAACATTTTATGTACTACAGGTGAAAACAAATTTTTCCAAGAACCCACATCCATTTATACCTAAGCAATTTGTTATAGATTAACTGTGTGTGCAAGCAAGATATTCTTCTCAGTCAGGTCTTTTACTGGTTGGCTACATTTTGCATTTACAAAGAAAGAGACAATTACTTTATTATTTATCTTGAAAAATAATCTTATAAGGAATCTTAAAGGAGTCATAAATCTAAACTTTTGCATATGTGAAAGGATCGATCAGTTCTACTTTAAATCTTTAGGGTACATACCTACTCATTAGTAGTTTTTTATATCAGAAGATTGAGGACAGAAATGAGGATAAGGAATTAGGAATTAATCATCACCTTTGGTCATCAACCAATCCTAGCAAAACAGGTACATTAGCCAATGATAATTAGGTTGCTTTCTTCTTGTTTCCTGACCTTAACAAGTTCCAAACTTAACTATGTGCTTTTCTAAAAGTTTAAATTATGTTCTTGGTGTTTTCACTTCAGAATTATTTAGCAAAAACATCTTGGTCTAACTTCATTATTTTCAAAGCTTTGTTTTAGCTGTGGTGCACTCTGAAATCTGTGAACACATCGCCCAACATTAAGATTAAAACAATTTAAACTGGTTGGGCTACTGGGATTCAATTTTTTTTTCTTAATCATTAGTTTGAGCTACAATCTGTGCAGCTCATTAGGTGAAACTCACAGGCCCTGGCTGTGAAACATATCCTTGTATTTATTTTTATTCACCAAAGCACTGTATAAAATATCATTATTATTATTATCACTATCAATGTAGACAGTGCAGCTTAGGAAGGGTTCATCCTGTTGACAATCCACAGGTAAAAATGCCCAGTAGAACAAGATGTTTCCATGAGCTAAACACATTATATTACAGGCAGTGGTGATCTCTCCACAACCACTCACACCATGCTAGATACCAGAGGAATATTGAAGTAGCAAGCATGAAAAGACAAAGCCGAAGTGAAAGACATTCTGGGGTCTGGAGTCCTGTGGCCTTGCATAAAGGAGATTCACCCATCAGAGAGTCGCCTCCTGGTGGGCAACACTGTCAACCTCAATTGCCGCCTGCTGTTCCTCTGACATGGCCATCTGCAGTCCTCTTCATTTAAATTTTTTCTTTGACATTTATTTTCTGTGTAGGGGTGCTTTGTCTGCATGTGTGTCTGTATACTATATGTGTGTGGTGCCCATAGAGAAGAAAAGAAGGTATTGGACCTCCTGGGACTGGAGTTATATACTGTTGTGATATCATAAGAGTGCTGGGATTCAAACACAGGTCCTTTGGAAGAAGAGCCAGTACTCTTAAACAAAGAGTTATTTTTCTAGCCCCAATTACACTATTTTTAATGATTATTTGAAAGACATGATACTGAAATGTAAGAACAACAACAACAAAATATAGGTAAGCAAGATTACACCAAAACAAGAACAAAACAAAACAAAAAACAAAGAAAACACCATCAGGACTAAAAGACAGTCTATAGAAATACACAATGTGTTTATAAATCATAGAACCCAACAGGGGCTAATCTTGAACATATGAAACAGCTACGGTGAACTGTTGCTTTTCCTGATGAATTTTTTGACATCATTTATTAATAGTAATGAGTATTTTGTAGCAGTCATCCCTAGAGAAGAGTTTGTTGTAATTTCAGCAGATTCCCTTGAGTTGGCAGGAAGTGGGAAAGGGTAGAACTAGAGCATTATAAGTGCGCAGCTGGCTATGAGGCATCTCTTCTGTAAGAGCTGTGCATTTATGAGCAATGATTTCATATTCTTTTTATTACTCTTGATTTTTACTTCATCTTAAACAATGACATCTCATTGTACGATTGGGATAATAGCACTCTCAACACTGAGGATGAGAGCTCACAAAATTCAGCAGACCAGATGGCACATGTTAAAATTACAATCATAATCTCAAATTCCCATAGTAGACGGGGAAACGGAAGAAAAGTAGAAATTCTTTATGGAAGTGCATTATGTAGTGTGCCTTTGCTGACAAAAACATTAGTAATGAATATTTCTACTGGGCAGTAAGCTAACAATCACTTAAACAGTTGAAATTATATTTAACTGAAAAAGCAGAAAGGTTGATAGGCATGAAAAGGTGAGTCCATGCTGATTTTAAAGTAACTTTATAATATGAAGCAAAGGCTAATGCACAGTATGTCCAGTTAAGGTAATTGCATTTGGAGTACTGAATTCTTGTATTTTGTAAAATGTTTTATGGTACATAATTTGAGGTTATGTGTTAACAGATTAGCTAAAGTATTTTATTTATATACTACTACATCTATCTTTGTTTTTCTTTGACTGTTTTATAAAGTGGTGTAGAAATTCTGTAATAAGCAATTCTTACTTGGTGAAACCATAATTCTAAGTCTTCTAAACCTACACCATTCAGAAATGGCAATTCTAGCATTTTTTTCAAATGTGTGTCTTAAGGATAACAGGAAAATAAAAAGCAAACATTTGCTTGGTGAAAAACAAAGCCTGAACATCTTCAGAAGCCAGTCTGCAAATTATTCACTAATACTGATTTTTGGAAAATCCATTATGTTTGTTAAAGCATTGTTTCTTTCCCCCCAAATTGGTTCATAAAAGTAGTATACGGAAAGAAAAACAATATGAATAAGACAACCAAGAAAGGAATAAAAATACCAAAGACGAAGCTTTAGTGAACTCATTTAAAGGTAAGAAAGCACCAACTGTCCACCCTGAGAACACACACACAAATAACATTACACAGACTGCACAGGTCGCACTTATGCATTTAGGAATATACATGTATTTAAGAATGAAAGAGGCTACGAACTTGAAAGTTAGCAAGGGGGAACATGGAAAGATTTAGATAGAGGAAAGGGGAAGAAGAAATACTGTAGCTATACTATAATTTCAAAGAAATTAAAAATATATTTAAAGAAGTTCACAAATAAACTAGAGCCAGTGGCGCAGGCCTGTAACCTGGACTGTTTCAGAGGCTCAAGCAGGAGGATCAGAACCTTATGGCTTGCATAATACCTGGAAATGAATGTACTAATTTGCACTTATGCAAATTAATAAAAATACTATTCCATTTCTGGGTTGGGAGTGTTTTATGTGGAGAATGTTGAACAGAAATGAATAGAACAAGTTGATAATTAACCTAAGACATATTATTATGTGTGACCCGAAATTTCAGGCTAGAAAACAAATGCAAATGGATTTTATGACCTTTCTGCTTTAGTGTAGGTATATAAATTCTAATGCACATAAAATATATGTATTTTTTTTGTCTTTGGTTTCCTAGTGTTTTTGTAAAGACTCACAAAAGAGGATGAAGAAGCAATCAATGGAACTTGACTTCATTCTTTTAGGATTGACAGATGACCCACAATTGCAAATTGTGGTTTTTCTGCTTCTCTTTCTTAATTATATGATGAGTATGGTTGGGAACTTAATCATTGTCCTCCTTAGCCTGCTGGACCCTCACCTCAAGACTCCAATGTATTTCTTTCTCCATAATTTCTCCTTTTTAGAAATCATGTTCACAACAGTGTGCATTCCCAGATTCTTGACAACTATTGTGACTGGAGACAAAACTATTTCTTACAATAACTGCGGCACAATTGTTTTTTATTCTTTTGTTGGGAGTCACAGAATTTCATCTCCTGGCTGCTGTGTCCTATGACCGCTATGTCGCCATCTGCAGACCACTGCACTACCCAATCGTCATGAACAGCCGAGTGTGTCACCTGCTGGTCATCAGCTCCTGGGTGACTGGGTTTTTGATCATCTTTCCCCCATTGGCCATGGGTCTGAAGCTGGATTTCTGTGATTCCAGAATAATTAATCACTTTATGTGTGGAACTTCTCCTATCCTACAGATCTCCTGCACAGACACTCACGTTCTAGAAATGATGTCCTTTGTCTTAGCTGTGGTGACCCTTGCAGTCACACTGGTGCTAGTGAGTCTCTCTTACACTTGCATCATTAAGACTATTATAAATTTCCCTTCTGCACAGCAAAGAACCAAAGCCTTTTCCACCTGCACTTCCCACGTGATTGTTGTCTCCATAACGTACGGCAGTTGCATCTTCATGTATATTAAACCTTCTGCAAGGGAGAGAGTGACTGTTTCCAAAGGGGTAGCTTTGCTGTATACATCAATTGCTCCTCTCCTGAATCCCTTCATTTATACACTAAGAAACCAGCAGGTGAAAGAAGTCTTCTGGGATGTATTACAAAGACTGTGTTTTTCAAAACACAGTTTAAAATTGTGATAGAGACTGCAACCACATGTTAAAAATAAAAAATATATGAAAAAACATATTTCATATATTTTTTTATGATTATTGGGTTTTCTTATGTCAGCAGTTACTTCATATGTGGGATTGTTTCCCCTGAAGAACCCTGCAGCTCAGTTCTACTTTACATTTTCCTCTTCCTTGGAAGATTGTACTCCACAATAACTAACTTCCTCTAATTCCTTCTGAAAGCACTTTTATGATTATATATTATTGTTTATTACATACCCATTTCCAGAAAACATTGTATTGAATAAAATAAGCTTTGTATAGTAGCAATTTTCTATGCGTGATTTTTTATTTGATTGAACATCAATACAATGTATATTTATAATATTCTAGTCATTGAGAGATTCTCATTCAATATCTGGAAGTAGTCTTCAATATCTGTAAAGGACAAAAACACTTAAACCAAATATTATTATATGATGCTAAATTATCATTATATGAAATATCTCAAACATATTATGGGATAGATGGGGTGATGTTTGTGGAATTTCAAGGAAAAATCTTTCAAGAGAAGATAATTATGCCAAGGTGAAGAATATGTATAAAATAACAATGTAAAAAACAGGATGTGAGAGCAAGGAGGGGAATATGAGAAAGTTTGAAAAAAGGGAAGGGAGGAGAAAATGTAATTATAATCTTAAAACATAAAAAAATTTAAAAATAAAAAAATAAAGGAAAGAAGAATAAAGTACAAGAATTCAAATTCTACAAGGATGCTAAATAACTCTATGCGAAGTGAGAATAGCTAATCGTTAAAGGGGCCATTGAGAACTTATCTGGAGAGGAGTCAAGATGATTTGGTGGAAACAAGAAACAAAAAACAAAAACCCTTCCCATGCCAGTGTAAGCACTTGCATTTAATTCGCAGAACCCACAGTGAGAATTTATCTCCTCCAAATTTTCCTCTGGCATCCATACATGGGTACACACACACTTCAGACCCCCACAGCATAAACACCACCCCATCACCTTACCAGGCACTCTGTCAGTGCAGAATATGTAAGATTTTCTGCCCTAGTTTCTCCAGGTACTACATAAGAGAAACACAACCTACATATGTGTTCAGTCATTACACTGGGACGATGTACCACTCAGTGAAAGATAACACCTAAACACAAAGCAGAGTAAAGGTACAAAGATGTCTGTCTCACAATTTCCTTAATGTAATAATGAAGATGAGAGAACAGTAAGACGGCAGAGGTGAATGAATCAAAACATTTTAATATCTGTTATTCAGCAATGTGTGTGAACTTAAATCTATCATATCAATAATTTCCAAATATTTAAAATACTTTTGTTTTGGTTTTAATTGGTGAATTATATTGCATGTGTTTTGTGGCATAAAAGTTACATTAAATACATGCACGTATTGTCATATAATCAAATCATATATCTATGACCTCACACATTTCAATTTCTTTGTGACATCAAGTTATTATTTCTTGTGTTTCTTAGTTGAGATATCCGAGATATATCATTATGTATTTGATATGCACCTTGTATCTTGAAACATATTCTGTACTAGTTTTTACAACTAGAATAGTCATTGAAAGTATGTGCAAGATGAACTTCAGTATTTAACTTTTAATTTTGAAGAGATGCCCTTACAAATAATATCAAACATAGCCTGTATTAGAAACAGGGGGCTGATGAGGGTCATTGATTTAAAGCATTTGTAAATTTTGAGATTGTATGTACATATATCAGTGGGTCTAGCATATAGATAAAGTCAGATCAACAAATTTAAGATTGTGAAGGTACTCAAATGATTGTTACTGAATTACATCATTTAAAAGTAGTTTGTAACCGTCTTATAGACCATTTGAAGCACAAAGAAATAACCTAAATGTGTAATTGTTCCCCAAATGGGATTAAATAATAATCCCATGGAAACCAAAATGTAGGAAATACTGATATTTTAAATGTTTATAGGAAAGTATAACGATTTTTGTTTCTATTCTGGTTTGATGAATACTGAGATATACCCTGTCTTCCACCTATGATTTCTTTTGGCTTTAGTTATTTAAGTCATCCATTTAACCTATAGGTGAAGGATATACCTTCTTCTCTATCTCTCATGTTCTCTCTACCATTCAGACTGAGTCCATTGTGTTCAGAGTCACGGTTTCCTGGGGTCCAGGTTACTGTAATGACTGTTCCTATGAGTGCAAGGTTTTCTCTAGGGTTCACTGATACATATCTACATACTTCTTTTTATAAGGCAGAACAATTAAAAAATTTCATTTTATTTTGTTGAAGTAATTTTTCTTAGCTATGAACTATTTAGATTGTTGATTTGGAAAATTTTATTAACTAATGTGATAATATAATCAGAACTTTCTACCGTGCCTCATAATTCCTAAATAATTAGAACCTACACTGTAAGACAGAGCCTGCACTCTCTTTATACTGTGACGTGAATGGTTATTCTCCTGTCTCAGGCTTTAGAACTGAGCTGCCCACTCTCCCAGCAACTCTAAAAGGATTATTATCTAATAAAACAGAAAAGATATGCATTTCTGCCCTCAGTAAGTTTGTTGCCTATTTTACTTTCTCAGCTGAAGCTCCCGAAAGCACATCCAAAGTCTTAAAGGAATGCATGAACATCACATCATTATCATTCTGTTTCATACAACAGCCGTTGCTGTACTGCTTTGATTTATCACAATTCTTTCTTGCCTTCTACAATAATAATAAACTTCAGTTTTCATTTTGCTATATGTGATATCCATCTGGATAAAATGATTATGGAAAGAAACAGGAGTGAAAGAAAAAACAAACAAACCCAACGTGAGATTTTCTTCAGTATCTAAAAATATTTGGTTAAATTCTTGCATTAATTCTTCATTTTTGAATTCATCTTTCTTCTGCAATAACTCAAGAACTGTGAAACCAATAATGTTTCTAGGACATTTAAATGGAAAATGATGTAAAACTATCAGGACAATTAACATACATTCAGTTTATCATCATTTCTCTTTCTCATCATTTCCATGAGCATTGCCATCACATTTTGAAAGCATCTGAATGTGTCAATAAAGATGACTCAATTATGTATTGAAACAGAGATGTTATTAACATCTGTCACTATCTTATTGATAGGAAAATAAATAATAAATTGAATAAAAGAAAATTAAGAGCAGCTACTTTTCAAAACACATTTAATGATTGAGAAGGAATCCATAAATTCAGAAAGACATAATTGAAAATTATATATCTGCAAAAGGAATTGTTTCTAGAATGCATAAGAGTGCCAAATGTAATAATAAACATAAGGGGCTAGGGAAATAGCTCACTGGGAAAAATGCTTGCTGTGCAAGCATTAAGACCTGAATTTGGATTCTAGCACCCCATGCAATCAGAGGAGAGGTCAAATTTTCCTAGTTCTTGGGTGGGGCACAGTCTGGGACACCCTAGAGCTAGCTGGCAAGGCCTATCCAAAGAGTGAGCTTCAGATTCAGTGACAGACCCTGGCTCAAGCAAGTAATTCCAGGAGTGAGAGAGACACCTATGTGTGTCAGTCAGACACTTATGTGTCTCAGTCCTGTTGGGTCTAGAAGCCCCTTTTTTCTTGGTTCCTTCCATCCCCATTTTTTAAAAAAATTATTAGACTTTTCAAAAATACCAATCCAAGTTCCCACTCCCTCACTTCCTCCCATTCCCTCCACACACCTTCCCACCTCACCCCATCCAATCCTCAGAGAGGGTAAGGCATATTGCTTTGAGGAAAGTCCAAGGCCCTCCCTCCTATATATAGGCTGAACAAGGTATATATCCAAAGAGAATAGGATCCCAAAAGCTGGTACATGCAGTAGGTATAAATCCTGGTGCCACAGCCAGTGGCCCCTCAGTCTGTCCCAGCAATTCAACTGTTAACCACATTCAGAGGGACGAGTTTGGTCCTATGCTTGTTTCTTTCCAGTCCAGCTCGAGTTGATGAACTCCTATTAGCTCAGGTAAACTGTTTCAGTGGGTGAACCCACCATGGTCTTGACCTCTTTGCTCATATTCTCATTCCTTCCATTCTTCAAGTGGACACTGGGAGCTCAGTCCAGTGCTCCGATGTGCGTCTCTGCATCTGTTTCCATCAGATTCTGGATGAAGGTTCTATGGTAATATTTAAGATATTCATCAGTTTGACTACAGGGCAAGTAAAGATCGGACCCTCCCCACTTCTCTATTGCTTAGCGTTTTAGCCAGGGTCATTCTTGTGGATTCCTGGGAATTTCTCTAGAGCTAGGTTTCTGCTAACCCTAAAGTGGCTCCCTCAATCAAAATATCTCTTTCCTTTTTCTCATCTCTGTCCATCCTCCATCTTGACTATCCCATTCCTTCAAGTTCTCCTCAACCCTCCCCTTCTCCTCTCCACTTCCTCTTTTACACTCTGCTCTCCCCCCACTGCCATGCTAACAATTTTGTCAGGCTATCTTATCTGTTTTGAATTTCTAGGTGGATTTATATGTTTTTCTTTGGGCTTACCTTATTACTTAGCTTCTCTAGGATCATGAACTATAGGCTCAATGTCCTTTGTTTATAGCTAGTATCAACTTATGAGTGAGTGAATACCATATTCATCTTTTTGGGTCTGGGTTATCTCACTTAGGATGGTGTTTTCTAACTCCATCAGTTTGCATGCAAAATTCAAGATGTCATTATTTTTTACCGCTGAGTAGTACTCTAATGTGTAAATGTGCTACATTTCCTTTATCCATTCTTTGGTTGAGGGGCATCTAGGTTGTTTCCAGGTTCTGGCTATTACAAATAATGCTGCTTTTGTACTATGATTGAGCATCTTTTGGGAATACACCCAAGAGTGGTATTGCTGGATCCTGCAGTAGGCTGATTCCTAATATTCTGAAAAACTACCATACTGATTTCCATAGTAGTTGTACAAGTCTGCATTCCCACTAGTAATGGATGAGTGTTCCCTTTATACAACATCCTCTCTAGCATAAGCTATCATTGCTTTTTTGTTCTTAGCTGTTATGACTGATGAAAGATGGTATCTCAGAGTTGTGTTGATTTGCATTTCCCTGATGGCTAAGGTAACAGACTCACTAGGAGGAGTAGAAGACAGGAAATAATCAAATTAAGGGCTGAAATCAACAAAATAGAAACAGAAAACAATACAAAGAATCAATGAAATAAAGCTGGTTCTTTGAGAAAATCAACAAGATAGACAAACCCTTATTCAAACTAATCAAAAGACAGAGAGAGACCATCCAAAAACCAAAATCAGAAATGAAAAGGGGGACATAAAAACAGACACTGGGGAAATTCAGAGAATCATTAGGTCATACTACAAAAACCTGTACTCCACAAAATTGGAAAATGTAGAAGTAATGGTCAATTTTTTAGATAGACACCATATACCAAAATTAAATCAAGATCAGGTGAGCAATTTAAATAAACCTATAAACTACAAGGAAATAGAATCTGTCATCAAAAACCTCCTAACCAAAAGAAGCCCAGGAACAGATGGTTTTAGTGCAGAATTCTATGAGAACTTCCAAAAAAAGAGCTAATACCTATACTCCTCAAAGTAGTCCACATAATAGAAACAGAAGGAACATTGCCAAACTCTTTTTATGAGGCTACAGTTACTCTGATACCAAAACTACTCAAAGACATTACTAAGAAAGAGAATTACAGACCAATTTCACTCGTGAACATGGGTGCAAAAATACTCAATAAAATACCGGCAAACCAAATCCAAGATACATAAAAAAACACCCATCATGATCAAGTCAGCTTCATCCCAGAGATGCAGAACTGGTTCAACATATGAAAATCTATCAATGTAATCCATCATATAAATAAACTGAAAGAAAAAACATATGATCATTTTATTAGATGCTGGAAAAGCATTTGACAAAATCCAACACCCCTTCATGATAAAGGTCTTGGAAAGATCAGGGCTACAAAGAATATACCTAAATATAATAAAAGCAATATACAGCAAGCAGACAGCCAACATCAAATTAAATGGAGAGAAACTCAAAGTGATTCCATTAGTGGAACAAGACAAGGCTGGCACTCTCTCGATATCTCTTCAACATAGTTCTTGAAGTTCTAGCAATAGCTCTAAGACAACATAAGGATATCAAGGGGATTCAAATTGAAACGGAAGAAGTCAAACTTTCATTATTTACATATGATATGATAGTATATATAAGTGACCCCAAAAACTTTACCAAAGAACTCCTACAGCTGATAATTACCTTCAGTGATGTGGCAGGATACAAGATCTACTCAAAAAAATCGGTAGCCCTCCTATACACAAATGATAAAGAAGCTGAGAGGTAAATCAGAGAAACATCACCTTTCACAATAGCCACAAATAACATAAAATATCTTGGGGTAACACTAACCAAAGAAGTAAAATATCTATTTGACAAGAACTTTACATCCTTGAAGAAAGAAATTGAAGAAGATACCAGAAAATGGAAAGATCTCCCATGCTCTTAGATAGGTAGGATCAACATAGTAAAAATGGCAATCCTACAAAAAGCAATCTATAGATTCAATGCAATCCCAATCAAAATCCCAACACAATTCTTCACAGACTTTGAAAAAACAATAATCAACTTAATATGGAAAAACTTAATAGCCAAAACAATCCTGTATAATAAAAGAACTTCTGGAGGCCTCACCATCCCTGACATCAAGCTCTACTATAGAGCTACAGTAATGAAAACAGCTTGGTAGTGACATAAAAACAGAGAGACTGACCAATGGAATCCAATCAAAGACCCAGATACTAATCCACACACGTATGAACTCCTGGTTCTTCACAAAGAAGCTAAAATTATACAATAAAAATAAAGTATCTTCAACAAATGTTGCTGGCATAACTGGATATTAACATGTAGAAGAATGAAAATTGATCCATATCTATCCTCATGCACAAAACTCAAGTCCAAATGGATTAAAGACCTCAATATAAATTCGATCACACTGAACCTAAGAGAAGAGAAAGTGGGAAGTAGTCTTCAATGCATGGGCACAGGAGACCACTTCCTAAATATAACCCCAGTAGCACAGACACTGAGAGCAAGAATTAATAAATGGGACCTCCTGAAACCAAGAAGCTTCTGTAAAGCAAATGACACGGTCACCAAGACAAAACGGCATCCTACAGAATGGGAAAAGATCTTCACCAACCCCCCACATCAGACAGAGGTCTGATCTCCAAAATATATAAAGAATTCAAGAAATTGGACATTAAAATTCTAAATAACCCAAATAAAATATAGGGTACTGAACTAAACAGAGAATTCTCGATAGAAGAATCTCAAATGGCCAAAAGATACTTAAGGAAATGTTCAACATCCCATTGGCTCTTAAAGCTTACTGCCACTTCCTTCACAGTTCCCTGAGTCCTGAGGGGAAGGATTTGATGGAGACTTCTTTTTTTAGGATTCTGTGTTCCAAGGTCTCCTGCTCCCTGCACATTGTCCTGTTGTGGGTGTCTATATTTGTTATCATATACTGCAGGATGAAGCTTCTCTGATGCTGGCTGAACCAGACATTGATCTATGAGCTTATCAGAATGTTGTTAGGAGTCATTTAATTGCTATATTCCTTTAGCAAAACAATATTATTTGGGTTTTCCTAGGTCCACAGCCTATCTAGTTTCAGATTGTTAGTCATTCAGGCCATGTTGGGCATGGGTTTCATCTCGTAACATGGGCCTTAGTATTAGGATATGTCTTAAATGTTGATATTACACTAAATTAGAATCTTTTTTAAATCCCTTTTAAGTCCTTATTTTTTTATTGATTTTTATTGAGCTCTACATTTTTTTTCTTCTCCTCTCCCTGCCTCTCTCCTTTCCCCTTCAACCCTCCCGCAATGTCCCCATGCTCCCAATTTACTCAGGAGATCTTGTCTTTTTCTACTAACCATGTAGATTAAATCTATATAAGTCTCTCTTAGTGTCCTCATTGTTGTCTAAGTTCTCTGGGATTGTGGTTTGTAGGCTGGTTTTCTTTGCTTTATGTTTAAAAACCACCTATGAGTGAGTACTTGTGATAATTGTCTTTCTGTGTCTGGGTTACTTCACTCAAAATAATGTTTTCTAGCTCCTTCCATTTTCCTGTCATTATTTTTTTTGCTGTGTAGTACCATATTTTCCTTATCTATTCTTCAGTCGAGGGGCATTTAGGTTGTTTCCAGGTTCTGGCTAT
>PVIU01027053.1:0-21069 GCA_004026605.1 Ondatra zibethicus | reverse complement strand
ACCTTGACAGTTTTTATTCGTGTTGTAACAGAATTTTGATACAAGACAAGTTTTTATTGCCTTATTGTTTTGATATTTTAAAATTTTTGGTCTCAAAATCTAGATCTTGGTCAAAATGTCTGAGTTGGGGAATTTAAAAGTTAAACATTGTGACTATACCTCCCATATACACAAAATAAATCAAAATGCTATAACATAAAAAAAAACAAAGAACAAGTTTGCAAGTATTTCTTCCTTTCCTATTTTGCAGAACAATTGAAAGAGTGTTCTTCAAGGAAATTTGGTGCTGAATCTATCTGGGCCTTTATCTTTTGTTATTTGGGAAATTTTAAATTACTGCTTCTATTTCACTTGGGGTTATGAGTCATTTAAACTATTTATTCCACTGATTTAAATTTTGTAATAGGTTAAATATATCAAGAAATTATCGGGCTGGAGAGATGCCTCAGAGGTTGGGAGCACTGACTGTTCCTCCGGAGGTCCTGAGTTCGATTCCCAGCAACCACATGGTGGCTCACGACCATCTGTGGTGAGGTCTGGTGCCCTCTTCTGGCATGCAAGCATACATGGAAGGAATGTTGTATACATAATAAATAAATAAATCTTTAAAAAAAAGAAATTATCCATGTTCTTTAAGTTTTTTAGTTTAGTGGAGTATACATTTTTAAATGACATCCTTATTATTCTCTGAGTAGCCTCAGTCTCAATATGTTTCCCTTTTAATCTATGGTTTTATTAATTTGGATTTTTTCTCTATTAATTTTGTTAATTTGGCTAAAGATTTGTCAATCTTATTAATCTTACCTTTTCTTCCCCCCTCCTCCTTCTTCTTTGAGTCTATCTTAAGTTGGTTAACTACTCCTTAACAAGAGGCCTGACCTGGGATGGTTGGAATACCCAGTGCCACTCTATTGGAGAAAACGGATTTTTCCCTCTCCCAGTAGGTATGCATGACACTTAAGTTGTTATCCTTTACCCTAGTGGCTAGCTTTTCATTCATTAATTTATTTAATTCTAATTTAATTTTATCTTTTATTCTTCTCTCATGCAGTACATACCAATCAGTTTCCCCACACTCCACTCTTCTTCATTCAACTTCCTCCACCTCCCTTCTCCCCCAGATCCACTCCTTCAATGTTCCCCATCAGAAAAGGGCAGGCCTCCAAGAGACAACAACCAAACACAACAAAACAAGATTTAATAAGACTAGAAACAAACCCACATACTGGGGCTGGGTGAGGTAACCCAGTATGAGAAAAAGGGTCTCAAGGGTAGGCCAAAGAGTCAGAGATACCCCCACTTCTACTGTTAAGAATTACAGAAGAATATCAAGCTTCACAGCCACAACATATATGTGGAGGACCTGGTTCAGACACATGCAGGCTCTGTGATTGTCACTTCAGTCTCTGAGAGGCATTCACTCATTTCTTTTTCTTAAAAAGAAACAAAACAAGAAAAAAAAACCCTATCACATAAAAATTGGGCAAGACAAACCAATAGAAGGAAAAGAACTCAAGCGAGTTCACAAGAATCAGAGACCCACTCGTTTGCACACTGAATATATCAGAGGACCTGGTACAGACCTGTGCAGGCTGTGTGCATACTGCTTCAGTCTCTGTGAGTTCATACAAGCTTTGCTTGTCTTGATTTAGAGGGCCTTGTTTTCTTGGTGTCCTCCATCCCCTCTCATTCTTATACTCTTTCTGTCTCCTCTTCTGTGAGCTCTGAAGAGAGGGATTTGATGGAGACATGCTGTTTAGGACTGAGTGTTCCAAGGTTTCTTACTCTCTGTGTAATATCTGGCTGTGGGTCTCTGTATTTGTTCCCCTCTGCTGCAAGAGGAAGCTTCTCTGATAACAACTTAACAAGGCATTGATCTACAAGTATAGTAGAGTATAATTAAGAGTTATTTTATCACTACATTTTTTTTCTTTTTTGTAGACCAGTAATATTTGGTTTTACTCTAGATCCCTGGACTATTTAGTCTCAGATTCTTAGTCATCCAAGAAGTGTGGGGTATGGGTTCTGTCTCATGGAGTAGTCCTTAAGTCAAATCAGTTACTAGTTGGTTACTCCCACAAGCTTTGTGCCACCATTGCCCAAGCATATCTTGCAGGCAGGACACCACTGTAGATAATGAGTCTGTGGCTGGCTTGGCATTTACATTTCTCTTTGGAGAGCAAGCAGAATACAACCCTGTACCCAAAATACTGGAACATAGGGGCTAAGGCTCTATGTACACACCAGCTCAACATCTCTGTCTTCAAAGAGTTGCATAGGTGTTGTTTTCAGTAATGGGGCCTTGCTGTCAGTTTTTCGAGAGCAAGCTATAGTTTTGGGAATTTGGGGAATTCCCCTGGGGCCTCTTTGGCCAAAAACTCACTCAGATGTAAACCAATCCTGATGCTGGAAGCTTTGTTTGGTAACAAGAGGTGGCCAGTTGGGATTTTGTCTCCCTCATTATTTAGTAATTTCATTTAGATCACCTTTATATATGTATATATTTTAAGTTTGTCAATCTTGTTAATCTTTACCAAAACAACCAATTTCTGGTTTCATTGATTATTTTTTATTTTTATTTCTTAATTTAAGCCCTGACTTTTATTAACTCTTCCTGTCTAGTTTTTGGGTGTTTTTTTCTTCTTGTTTTTCCAAGGCCTCCAGGTGAAGCATTAGATTATTATTATGTAGAGCCTGAGCCTTCAAGATATTAAATCTACAAAGGCTCCTTTCTCATTGTGATCGTTAATATTGTCAACTTAACATCTGAGAGGCAAACTTCTGTGAATACCTGTGGAGGACTTTCTATATTAACTTAGCTTCAGGGTGTGTTGTGAGTTATTATCTAGATTAGGTTAGCCTCTGAGCATACCTATGAAGGATTGTATATACTAGGTTAATAAAGGTAAGAATATTTGCCCACTGTGGTTGACACAATTTTATCATTGGACTAAACAAAAACTGAAAAAATGAGCTGAGCGCTAGTGTACATCACTCCAATTTTTATGGGTACATCATGACCAGCTACCTCAAGCTTCTGCCATCAATACATTATCAACATGTTGGACTATACTCCCAAACTGTGAGCCAGAATAAACTCTTTCTCCTTTAACTTACCTCTGTCAGGACATTTATAACAACAACAGGAAAAGAAATTAATATCCTTTGAATAGAATAACTCAACCATAAAAATATCTTGATCAGGTTAATTCTCTTTTGCCTTTGTGCTTTCCACAACAGAAGACTACAACATTCCTCCCTTCTATACGACTCAGATTCAAGGTATGATTCTAGAAACAGAGTCCTGGGGGTGTAGTAAGAGGAGTGGCAGCCCCGTCTCGCCCGCCCAGCTAGCTTAAACCCCGAAATAACCACACAGAAATTGTAATAATTAAATTACTGCCTGGCCCATTATATCTAGCCTCTTCTTGGCCAACTCTCACTCTTGATCTAACCCATTTTTATTAATCTGTGTTCACCACGAGGTCATGGCTTACCAGGAAAGCTTCTAACCAGCATCAACCTCGGGTAGGAGAACCATGGCATCTGCCACACTACCTTCTTCCCAGCATTCCATTTTGTCTACTCTGCCTACCTGATTTCTGTCCTATTAAAAGGCCAAGGCAGTTTTTTTATTCACCAATAAAAGCAACACAAATACAAAAGAATGTCCTACACCATGGGGGCACGTTGGTCTTGGAATTCCCAGCTCTCAAAACTGTGAAAAACAAATTTCTATACTTTGTGAATTATCTGGTTTGTGAAATTTTGTTTTAATACTAGTATTTTAGGACAAATAGTGATGTTTTCTGACTCATTGCTGATTTGCACATTCCTTCCTCCTCCTTTATCACACACACACTCTATCTCTCTCTCCCTGCCATTTAGCCTAGAGAGTGGTTCTCAGCCTGAGGTTCATTCATTACCCCCCTTTTAAAGATATACTGCATATCACATATTTACATCATGATTCATAACAATAGCAAAATTAGTTATGAAGCAGCAAATGAAACAACTTTATGGTTGGGTTACCACAACACAAGGAACTGTATTAAAGGGCAGCAGTATCAGGAAAGTTGAAAACCATTGCCCTAGAGCCTACTAACTTTATTGATCCATTGAATAAACCATCTTTTGTTTTTAATTTACTCTGTAGCTTTCTTATTTTAATTTTACTGATTTCTGTTGAATTTTTATCATTTTCTTTCTTTTGATGTAGGTTTCATTTGCTCGTCTTAATTTAATTTCCCAAGGCAAAAGCCTAGTTACTGGTTTTTAGACCTCTTTTCTTCTAATATATTGCATTTAATTCTTGATATTTCTCTAAGCACTTCATTAGCTGTAAATCACGAATTTTGATATATTGCATTTTACTTTTCATTTAGTGGAAAATGGTCTCTGCTTTCCCTGGAGACTTCTTTCACACATGAGTTTTGTTTAACTTCCAAATATGTGCTGGATTTCCAGCTGTCTCTGTTGTTGACTCTGCTTTGATTGTGCTTGCCTGAACATTTACTTCAGATGATCTCGATTCCTTTTAATTTGTTAAGATTGGTCTTTTGATTCAGTATATGACCTATTTTGTGAATATTTTATGTGCGATTGAGAAGCATGTGTATTCTGTTGTTGGGAGGGAATTCTATAAAGGTCAATTATGCTTCATTGGCTTTATTTATGAAAAATAAATTTACTGGTTAATAGGATATAGTAAGTTGATAAGTTTTTTAATAAGATGTAGTCTTATTTTTAAGATTTCTAAAGTGAAGTCTCCTGTCATTTTTATACTTCTTTCTCTGTAGGCAGTGTGCTCCCAACCCTGACTCATTGCAAGAATCTCTTTTTCCCATGGTTTCTTAACAGTATGAATATGCTATGCTTAGGTGTATATGTAGTTGCTCCTCAATGTATGGTAAGGTCTTATGGTTTGAATGTGAAATGGCTCCAAGGCTGTGTGCTTTAACATTTTGTCTCCAGCTGGCAGAACTGTTTTGGGAGTCCATGGAACCCTTTTGAACACAAAGCCTCACTAGCAGACATAGGGCCATAAGAGTACAGCTGAAGAGTTACAGGGCACCACTATGTCCAGCTTGAATTTTCTGCTTCCTGATCAGTGAAATCTAATAAGACATGTCACCAAATGTTACTGAAATAGGTGGATCTCCAGGTGCCATGCTGTTCTTGTCATAATGGAGTATAGTCCCTTACCATGAGCCTTTCCCTTTAAAGGTGCTTCCATCAGGTATAATTGTTACAGTAATTATAAAGAAAGTCAAGCATAATAAGCCCATTGTAAGTTGAAAGTGTCATGAATTAAAGATACATTGAATAATATGCATAAGCAACAAAATGTCAAAGCTTAGCTTAGACTATCTCAAACATGGTCAGAGCACTCATAGTAGTCTACACTTGGGTAACATCATCTAACTCATCTATTTGATAATAAAGTACTAAGTACTTTATGTAATTGATTAAATACTATACCAAAATTAAAATGCATAATTGTTGTATGGGTAAACTATTGTAAACTACAAAAAATCATAAGTTTGATCATTGTACATCAAGGAGAAATTTTTATTATTTTGCTTTTATTGAATTTACCCTGTTTGATGTCCTCTGAAATCCTTGAGTCTGCAGTGTTTGCTGTTCATATTGGAGACTTCTCAGGCATGATTTCTTCAGATAGTTCCCTCCCTGTTCTCTTCTAACATTTTGGTGACATGTATATTAAACCAATTGCTATTGTCTTACATCACTAGCATATTCTGTACACCAGTCCTTTTTTTCTTAGTATTCCAATTCAGGTGATTTTTTTTATTGACAACATGTAGGTTAATGATTTTTTTGCTCAGCTGCAGTGAGTCTATTGATGACACCAACAGAGATAATCTAATGTTCTGTGATTTTTATTTAGGTTATTTACATCTCTTCTCTTTATTGTATGCGTAAGGTGTACAGTGTGGTCTAAATATAGAAATGCATCATGAAATGATTGCTATAGTTGTGTTAAAATGTCTACTGGGTTCTTACACTTTCCGTTGTTCTGCCCAAAGTATTAATGTAATTTTGTGTGTCTCTGACTTTATCCATTACAGCTTTTCAAACGGGGGTTCAGCCTTGAAATAATTGACATTTTCAGGCAGAAATTTATGTTGGAAGGTGGTATCCTGTAAGATGTTTAGCACCATCTCTGGACTCTACCCACTAGCTGACAGTAGTGTTTTTTTCTATTAAAATATGGATAAATGCCTCCAGATGTTGCCAATTGTTCCCTGTGGGAAAAATTATCTGCTTTGAGAACCAGTACTTAAACATGTTAATCATAGTTGTTTCAAATTCTCTTTATGATAATTCCAGCAGTTATATGATATACGAGTTTGTTTCACATGATTTCTTTGTTTCTTCCTACTGTGTATTTTTATGTTTTGTGTGCTACAATATTTTTGGTTGAAAGATGAGGATGCATATAGGGTTATATATAGGGATATCACTTTTTATACTTAGATATTAGCATGCTTTTCCTTCTACTAGGACTTTACTGTGGGGGTTTGTGTTGATCTAGACAGGAATTGGACTTGGTTTGAAATTTGCTTAGTTGCTATAGTTGCTATGGTTACCAGAGTTAGAATTTGTTGCTATGGTTATCAGAGTTAGAATTTGTTGTTGCTATGGGCACCAGAGATTTCAAAATCCTCTAGTGATACCTTGTTTTTGTTTCTCCACTTGGCTCTGGATCTTTCTTCGGTCCTGCTCCCCCCAGAGTCACTCTCTTGCCATTCTTCCAGATGTACTACACTATATTTGTTCAAGGTTTGTTAGCCTGGTTGGTAGGGGTGGGGGACAAAATTTGGGTGTTCCCTGATGTTCTTTATAAGCCTCAATGTTAACAAATATTTTGAACTTGGGTTGTGGGGTTTATTATTCACAACACTACTGGAGAATCATCTAAGAAGATGAATATGGATGCCATTTTCATAATTGTCCCTTGCCTAACTACAATGAGATTCCATCTGATCGTTCTTCCTGATAGTTGTATAGTACAGATGCAGTGTGCATGTCAGACTAGGTGGATATGGACAGTGGTTGTTGTTCTTTTCTTCTAGCCAGAAAGGGGCTTTCTTAAAGGTCTTTGGTCTTCCTAGTATATTCAAAGGAAAAATCCGCAAAGATGGGGCAACGTGTTCATGCCTGAGAACTGGCCTTATGCGCTCATACTTGTTAGCATTTGGCTTTTTGCAGCTGAGTAAATATTTTTTCTTTTGGCTTCCTTTTCTATTTCTTTTATGGTGTTGGGAAATCAAACTTAGGTTTTGCACATGCTAGGCAAACTCTTTACTACTGAGCTCCATCCCCAAACCCAATATTTCTAGTTTAATCTTTCTAAAGTTTCTGTTCTTCAACAACATGTGTTTGGAGTAGACAGTAATATGACCTCATCTAAAACACACTTTCTCAAAAGCAGCAATAATAACACATGTGCAAATATTTGGGTATCAAGGCCCCGGCAATTCACACAGAAAATTAACCTTCAACACTATAGAGCTGTACTGTCTGTCTTCCTTATTGCATTGCTCCCAATGAGAAACATTACCCTTTCATATCTTTCTGAAAATGTAACATGGCTTTTGCTTCCCCTCTGGGGATGTTTAAATGCTTTCTTTTCAACATTTTTTAAAACAATATAGTTGTTCATTACTTTTTTATGTTTCTTTTATTTTAGGGCTTACTTGGCATCTTGATTCTTATAGAAAATTTGGGAAAAATTTGGCCATTATTCTTGAAATATTTTTCTTCATTTCTTTTCTTTATTGCCCCTTGAAGTCCAGATGCATGCATGTTTGACTGTGGATATTGTCAATCAGCTTTCAAAATGCTTTACTTTTTTTCGACTTTTTTTTCAATTTTACTTCAGGTATACGAAGAATTTTCCTTCTCTTTTCTTCTGAATTCCTATTCTGTTGCTAAATTTACATAGTGTTTCTTTATATATTTTTCCATAATCTGATACTTTTCTTTTAAATTTTATTTTATTGTTAACTAAGATATAACATTCCTCCTTCCTCCAGCACCTTCCATGTCCCCCTTCCTCTCAAATTCATGGCTTCTTTTGTTTTTATCATCGCACTTTGTATTTTACTCTTTTATTAGTTTTATTTATGCATGTATTTTTTAGGTATAAATGCTCTATCTGCATGTATGCCTACATGCCAGAAAAGACCATCAGATCCCATTATAGATGGTTGTGAGCCACCATGTGGTTACTGAGAAGTGAACTCAAGAACCTCTGGAAGAGCAGCCAGTGCTCCTCCTGCTGAGACATCTCCCCAGCCCCCAATTTATGGCTTCATTTACTTTAGTTATTATTGTTACACATATATAAATGAATAAGTATGTAACTACAACCTTCTGAATCTCTAGTGATGCTTGTATGTATATGTTTCTCAGATTGACCACTTGCTATTTGATAAACAGTTGGGGGCTCATTGCCAGAAAAGATTAATTCTACCTCTCTTAGCAGTCTTTAACTGCCTGCAATTCTTCATCTGAAAGTAGAGCCCTGTGAGATTTCCCCCACTCACTTTGGCATGTCAACTAGTGCTGTTATTGGTCACGTGATGTTTAAGCAGCTACATTGTTGAGATATCATGGCTAAGAGCTTCACTGTCAAATCTACAAGACACACTCCCAGCAGAGTTCCTGTTATTCTGGTTCTAACAATCTTTGCATCCTCTCTTCCTTGATGTTCCCTGAGTCTTAGGTCTGGGAGTTGTGTATTGATGTCTATCAATTTGAGCTGGGGGCCCCAAGGTCATTTCTTCTCTGTACTTTGATCACTTGAAATCCACATATGTTTTATCCTGTTCGTTTTACTGTTAAAATTTAAATTGAGTTAGTTTTTAAAATGATTTTTCTTTAGCTTTACTTAACATTTTGAACACAAAAGTAACATAATTGCTTCAACTTTTATGCTAATTCTTGTTTTTCTTTGTTTAAAGGGGATGATTTCGTTTTTTTCTCTTTTGCATTGCTGGAGGTGCTGCCCTGGACCTCACACTAGGCAAGTACTTTATTATTGTGATATGTTCCCTGCTCCATAGCAGTTCTTAAATTTGTGTCAATTCTGATCAGGTTCTATTGACAGATTTTTTTTTATTTTTCTTTATTACTTTCACACTTTCCATATTAATTATATATCTAGTAAACCTTAATAGGATGAACAATATTGCAGATTTTACTTTAAAAAACAGATTTATTTGTTGTGTATACAGTGTTCTGTCTGCCTGTATGCCTAAATGCCAGAAGAGGGCATCAGATCTCATTATAGGCGTTTGTGAGACACTATGTAGTTGCTGGGAATTGAACTCAGGACCTCTGGAAGAGTAGCCAGTGCTCTGAACCATTGTCATCTCTTAATACATTTTAAAGATACAGTGCTTTAGTGTTATTTATAGGCATAGTGGTTTTCAGCAGATTTTTAGAATTAACTAATCTAGTATAATTGACATTTTATGTTTATTTATTAGCAACTCTCAAAATACCATTATATTCTTTACTGTCACAAACTACTTCAGATGACTTGTATAAGTGGACATACACAGTATTTGTGTCCTTTCAGTGGCTTATTTCACTTGGTATAATGTCTTTCGGGTTCACCATTCATACTGTTCTGTATGGTAGGGTTTCCTTCTTTTCTTTAAGGCAGAAAGAGTATTTATTTATATATCTGGATCCAACATCAATGTATTCATCTGTCCATGGACATTTAGGTTGTTCACAAATCTTGAGTATTGGAATAAGTGATATGATGAATCTGAGAGTATAGGTATGTCTTGATGATTGTTTTCATTTTTATGTTAATGCTCAGAATTAGAATTCAGTTTTGAAGGATTAACACATTGCTTTCCTTAGAACCTTAACTAGTTTGTATTCCTATTGAAAACTTGCTGCACCACAATAATCCAAATCAGACCAAATCAAACTGAATTAGAAAAAGCCAAGGTTTAATGGATACAAATGCTCTGGGATGGCTTCCCAACACCACAGAGAGGAGATGGGAAAAGAAGACCAGAAAACCATGTGTTTGTTCTCTGGGAGGCAGTTTAAATACCCTGTGGGTGTGGTCTTGAGCATCTCTGGAGAGGGGTCATCATTTGGCGGGCTTTCTCAAGGGTGGAGTCTGGACTGAGGCAGCTCCCAAGAGAGGGGATTTGGAGTGTAACTTTCACCTGGACACCTATCAAAGGTTCCAATTCCTTTACAACTCCACAACATATTATTAAGTAGTTTTTTTCCTTTTATAGTCAACACAGCAGGTATGAGGTGATAAATTACTGATATTTTGTCACAAGTTGATTTACTGATACAGTTGGATGTCTTCTTTGGAGAATTGCTGATTCAAGTCCTTAGTCTATTTTCTTGTTGTAGATATTATTTCTTACTTGGAATATGACTTGGAAATATTTCTACCCAGTCTCTAGGTTGTTGTCTTAGTTTGCTTTGTCAACTTGACCCAGCCTAGAATTATCTGAGAGGAAAGCCTCTTGATTGAGGAACTGCCTACATCAGATTAGCCTGTAGGTATATTTTGGGGAGATCTCCTTGATTATTAATTGGCGCAGGAGGGCCCAGCCCACTGTGGGCAGCACCATCCACAGGCACATGATCCTGGGCTGTATTAGAAGGCTAGCTAAGCTGGGCAGTGGTGGCACACACCTTTAATCCCAGCATTCAGGACGCAGAAGCAGGCTGATCTCTGTGAGTTCGAGGCCAGCTTGGTCTACAAGAGCTAGTTACAGGACAGGCTCCAAAGCTACAAAGAAACCCTATCTCGAAAAACCAAAAAAAAACCATATATGTATATATATAGAAGGCTAACTAAGCATGAGCCAGAGAATGAACAAGCTACTAACCTGTGTTCCTCCATGGTTTCTGCTTCAAACTTCCTGCTTGCACTCCTGCCCTTACTTCTTCCCTCAATGATAGACTGTAACTGGGGCGTGTAACCCACATGAACCCATTCTCTTAAGTTTCTTTCACCAGAGTATTTTATCCTAGCCATGGACTGAAGGTAGTGTTATGGGTAGCCAACTAAAGATGACCACTCAGATACAGTTGACAGCCAATTGAAAGTCTTTAGGCCAACTAGCTAGGACCATACCCAAGTATTCGGAGACCTAGGTGTGGCCCTGAGTATCTTGAAAGACAGAAAACACAACATCCTGTGGCATTAGCTCAGCAGCTGGGGGGGGTGGGCTTCAGAGAAGCAAGCAGTCATTAGTGATAAGCAGTTATTGGAGGGAGTTATGCACAAACAGGTAGTTAACAAAAGCTAAGATAAGTTAGCTAGCACATCCTGACCTTTGGTTCCTAGAACAAAATTTGATAATTTTTCCATAGGATTCTTCATTCTCTAATTCTCGTTAAAGCTGAAATGGCCTTAGCAAGAATCCTAGATGGAGGAAGCCTTTCTTTGTCTTGCCCTGTCACAGCAGAACAGTTGCCTTTTCATCCTATTATTTCCTTTACTGTACAGAAACTTTATAGCTTGATATAGTGCCAACCATCTGTTTTTTCTTTGGTTGCCTGGTTTGTTTTCCTATCCAAGACAATATTATGAAACCATATCCTAAAGTTTTCTACTAAAGATTTAAACTTTTAGAATGCACATTTTAAGGGCCATTGGGATGCCTCAGCAGGTAAACCACTTGTCAGAGAAGCCCAATGACTTAACTTGAGTTTGATCCCCAGAACCCATGTAAAGGTTAAAGGAGTGTACTCACTTCAAAAAGTAGTCCTCTGGCCTCTTGATGTGTGCCAAGCATGTATATACCCCTTTCCACAACACACTCACAATAAAAACATGTAAGAGGCTGGAGAAATGGCTATGCAGTTAAGACAGTTGTGTGCTTCTCTTGCAGAGAACCTGATTTTTTCCCCAGCTCCCATGTTAAACAACTTACACCACCTGTTACTACAGCTCCAGAAGAGTTAATACCCTCTTCTGACCTCCATGGATACCTGTGCATCATACTCATGCACAGATACATACAAACATATAATTAAAGATAAAATAAATCTTTTAAAAAGAAAAAATCCTCAGTTTATTTTGAGTTCCCATCTGTGTGTAATATAAAGATCTAATTTCATTCTTTGGCATGTGTATATTTAATTTTCCTAAAAAATATTTGCAGAAAATCGCCCTTTCCCTTTTGTTTATTCTTGGCATCTTTGTAGTTAGTCATATATGTGTGGATTTACTTTGAGCTCCCATTCTGCTCATTGGTTTATGTATAGCTTTATGTCAGAACTATTTTTTTCTGAAGGTCACAATTTGGCTTTTTCTTACAAGCATAAATGAGTAGTGAATTTTATCAAATGCTGTCTTTGCATCTATTGATACACTAACATAGTTTTCTCCATAATCAGTAATGTGAAGTATCTTATAACCTTACATATATTGAATCATGATTCAGTTTTTATTAGTCAGGGCTCTCTAGAGTAATAGAACTTATATGATGAATCTCTATATATAAAGGGGATTTATTGAAATAATTTACAGGCTACAGTCCAGCTAATCTAACAATGGCTGGCTGTGGACAGGAACTCCAAGAATGGAGTAATTGCCCAGTTCACAAGGCTGGATGTCTCACCTGGTCTTCACTATATGCTGCAATCCTGAAGAAATAGGCTCAGAGGCCAGTAAGGGAATGGAATGTGCTACCAAGCTGAGGGCAATCAGGCACAAAGCAAAAGTTTCCTTCTTCTATGTCCTTATACACACTTCCAGCAGAAGGTATGGCCCAGATTAAAGCTGTGTCTTCCCAACTCAAGATCCAAATTAAAGATGTGTGTTTTCTGCTCTCAAAACCTGGATCAAAGGCGTGTGTTTTCCTGCCTCAAGATCCAGATCAAAGATGTATGTATTTCTACCTCAAAGGTCCAGAGAAGAAGTAAATGAACACACTTCAAACAAAGCAAAAAAACCTCTCACGAGTGTGCCCTCAATTTCTAGATTGTAGTTAATTCCAGATGTAGTCAAGTTGACAACCATGAATAGCCATCACGCCATTTCAAAGATATATATCCCATTTGGTAGTGCTGTATAATCCTTTTAATGCACTGTTGTTGAATCTTTTTTACATCTATGTTAATCAGTATTGGCTTGATGTTTTCTTTTTCTTTGTTGCTTCTTAATGAAAATAGATTTTTTTTTCACATAATATATCCTAATCTGTTTTTCACTCAAACTATTTATCCGAGTTCCTCTCCATCTCCCCTCCTATCCAGATTCACTCCCTTTCTGGCTCTCATTGGAAAACAAACAGGCTTCTAAGGGATTACAATAAAATACAGCAAGATAAAACATAAACTACCATATCAGAATTTGACTAAACAAACAGAAGGAAAAGAGCCCAAGAGAAGGGACAAGAATCAGAGACCAGATTCAAGGTGATCCCCATCAAAATTACATCACATTTCTTCACAGATTTTTCTAAGGAAAATTTTAAAGCTTCATATGGACACACACTACACAATCCAGGATAACTAAAACAATTCTGACTAATAAGAGAACTGCTGGAGGTATCACCATCCATGATTTCAAGTTATACCACAGAGATACAGTAATAAAAACAGTATGGTGTTGGTACAAAAACAGACATCTTGATAGATGGAGTAAAATTGAAGACCCAGACATAAATCTACATACCTATGGACACCTGATACTTTATAAAGAAGCCATAAATACACAGTGCAAAATACAACAGCTTCAACAAATGGTGCTTTTCACATTGGATGTCTGCATGTAGAAGAATGCAAATAGACCCATACTTATCACCCTGCACAAATTCACCTTCAAATGGGAAAGACCTCAACATAAAACCAGATACACTGAATCTAGTAGAAGAGAAAGTGGGCAATAGCCTTGAATGTATTGGCACTGGTGACAACTTTCTGAACAGAACATAGCACAGTCACTAAGATTAGTAATTAAATATGGGACCTTAGGAAACTGAAAAGCTCTGTAAGGCTGTCTTAGTTAGGGTTCCATTGCTGTGAAGACACACTGTGACCATGGCAACTCTTATAAAAAAACATTTAATTGAGGGGGCTTGCTTATAGTTCAGAGGTTCAGTCCATCATGATGGGAGCACGGTGGTATGTAGGCAGACACGTTGCTGAAAATAGCCAAGTGTCCTACATTTTGCAGGCAACAGGAATTCAACTGACTCTCACACTAAGGGAAGCTTGAGAAAAAGAATTCAAAACCCACCCCCACAGTGACACACTTCCTCCACCAGGGCCATACCTCCTAATAGTGCCACTCCCATTGGGCGCCATTTTCTTTCAAACCACGACAAAGACAAATGACATTATCATTTGGTCAAAGTGGTAGCCTACAGAATGGGAAGAGATTTTTACCAGCTCCACATCTGACAGGGGGCTAATATCCAAACTATGTAAAGAACTCAATAAACTCAAAAAAAAAAACAACAAATAATCCAATTTAAAAATGGGGTTTGATCTAAACAGAGAATTCTCAATAGAGGAAACTCAAGTCACTGAGAAATACTTAAAGACATATTCAACATCCTTAGTCATCAGGGAAATGTAAATCAGAATGACTCTGAGATCCCATCTTATACCTATCAGAATGATTAAGATCAAAATCACAAGTGACAGCTGATGGTGAAAATGTTGAACAAGGGGAACACTCCTCCAATGCCGGTGGAAATAGACAGCCACTTTGGAAATCAGAATAGTGGTTCCAGTGGAAGATAGAAATTGATCTACCTCAAAATCCATCAATAGCACTTAGTGTAAATTGTAATTGGTCTTAATAATAAAAACCTGGAGTCAAATATCAGGGTAAATGCTGAGAGATTAGAGAAACAAAGGAGCAAGCCATAGCCAACTCTTACCTTGCCAACTCCTCGGCCAAAAAGGGGTGAGCTCCTGTCTCTGCCCACCTTATATTCCTCTCTCTACCCAGCCACATCACTTCCTGTTTCCTCATCCCTCCTGCTGGGATTAATGGTTTGTGCCTCCCAAATACTGGGATCAAAGGTATGAGATCCAAAGTGTTGGGATTAAAGATGTGTGCCACCACTGCCTGGTCTCTTTGTGGAGACCAGTGGCTACCAGTGGCTAACTCCATACTCTGATCTTCAGGCAAGCTTTATTTGTTAGAGCACAAGCAAAATATCACCACATTTTCCCATTTTTGTTTAAAGTTATAGAGGAAGGTTATAACTAATATAAGAAATACTATATACAATAAGTACAATAACTATATACAATATAGACAGGCAATAAATATATCAAGAATGTCTAGTCCTTTCAGAGAAAATACTCCATTATCTATCCAGTTTGGTGAGTCCAAAGAGTTGTACCTAATTCACTTTCTATCCTAACTTGCATTACCAACCCAAAATTATCTCTTATGCTTTTCAACTTTATGCACTTTACATTTCTTTAGTGAACTTATTTTCTGAATCTGGTAACAAGGAAAACTATAAAGTCTACAACTTCATCAGAGACCTGAGAAAGAAATATTACTTGAGTAAGCAGGAAGTGCAAGCAAGGGACTTCCAAAAATGTGAGAAATGACAGAAACATCAGGCTGCCTGGGCAGTCACCGAAAGTTCCTCTGTAACTTGGGGCATCCATCTTTGACCTACCAGGTTATCATATCTGACAGACATTTCTATGAAACAGGATATTATGAAGGGCTGTCCTACCTTGTCTTGGCCAAGTTCAGCAGTCACTTTCTTTTGTGTTTTACTTGTATAATTTGGACAATATGCTATCAGCTGTCGAGACAAGAGTGCTTTCTTGCCCAGTGGCTAACTTTTGCCATAAAGAAAGTAAACTCCATGTGGAGTTTCTTTGAAACCCATCATCCTCTCTGAAATAGATTGGTGCTGCAGGAGCAGATATGTCTCATTGTCATAAAAAGAACCTGTTATTAAAACATCTTAAATGCCACATTCTGTAGATCTCTGAAGTGTTTGAAGACCACCTGTCTATCTAAAATATATTTCAGTTTGACCTTGACAACATACCTAATGTGACTACATGTTAGATTATGATAGGTGATTAACTACTAATCTGCATTTTTTATTATCCTAAATAGTTGGTAATAATAACTTTCAAGGACTAGGAATTTGCATTGCATTGTTAAATGTGCTGTATAGGTACAATTCCTTGAACAAGATTAGAAATGTATATACAAGGTTTTCAAACAAAAATAATCATAAATTTGTATCAATATAAAAATCCATATCAATGCAAAATATTTAAGACTATTAATTGCTGTTTTGGTTTAAAAGTAGATTCGAGAATCTACCCTTATCCTGTCATATCTATATCCTCCTCTTTTCTTTCAGAACAAGATCCCTGAATCTAATATCCTTTTTCAGCTTTTTTTTCCTGACTATTACCAATAACAACTTGAAACCAACAACCCTAATCAATGACAAATATCCATAACCCAATGAAAGATCGAAAACCACCCACCCCACCTCTTGGGAATGTGGGTGTTATGTTCTTAAATTTACTTCCTGCTATCTGGGGGCAAAAACATCTTTAGGGGATCCTGAAAAGAAAATTTTGGGTTAATTGTCAAGTCTTGGAAGAGGTAGCTGTATTATTTATTATCCAGTCTCTGCATAATGGGAAAGTGCAGGGCTTGTATCAAGTCCTGGCTAGAGTAGTCTGTGAGGCTGGATCATCTCAGCTAGACACCTCAAAATGGTCCTGAGCAGCATGTAGTTCAAAATCAATCTTTAGGTGGTGTTTTTCTACAAAGTGATGTTACCATAGTCCTGGAGGAATCATCATTGTGGGGCCCCACCATCCTTTTGGAGACCTAAAAGGTCGCTGTTAGATGTGGTCATGGTTCACTGAAGAAAACTTAAACATTTTAAATGTTATATACAGCAGATCTTGAAAAGGTTAAAGGATCAATATTTGTTATGTACACCCAGAGTCCAAAAATCTTAATATATATGTATATATACATATATATTAATCTTATAAGTTTTGATATAACATTTATACCTTAAGAAAAGTTTTACATAGTCAAAATAAACCCAAAGGATTATGAAATTAGTGGCAATAAAATAGTCACTTTTTTTGTTTTTCTTCTGTCCTAAATCAGGTGACTCTTCTAACATGAGACAGAGATTTTGAATTTTACTTTATGAAGTATGCTTGGGTTTAGAGAAGGAGAGAGCCACACTTCAACTCCAAAGTCAGTTTTAATTTTAAATTGAACTGGGACTACAAAAAGACAATTTGCATTATGTGTCTGTACAGAATAGCAGAAACAAACATTTGGGAAGATTTATGAAATTTTATCCTGTTGAAAACATGATATATCAATAGGCCAATTTACACTTTTTCTTGGGACATTTTCTTTGGATGATTTGTCTTTTTTCTTTAGATGTCTCATTTGTCCAGTGGTCTTGCACTCTTTGTAAAAAAATAATCAGCGAAGGTTTCCTTTGGGTCCTGTTTAACTTTAATAAATGACTCAATTTTCTTTTCTAATTCTTCAATTATGTCCCAAGCATTCAAAGCTGCTGATCTGCATAAAGCCAGGGTGTGGTCATCATATAGAGATTGCCTTTCTACAGTAACATAATCTCTCTCTCCAAGAAGTTGGTCTTGGGAGATTTCCATACCTCTAGCCCTACTTCATTATTCAATAGTCTTAGCCTCATCTTTCCCGAGGTCCTCCATTGTATCTGAAGACCAGGCTCTAAGACTGCTGTAACCAAATCTCACCAGTCTTGAGGGATAATTTTATTACAAGTTGACCAAGAGTTTAACAACTGCTTCACAAAAAAAGAATGCATGCCATATTAGACTATTGCTTCCTTGAATCTCCTTAAATCTAACAGTTCCAGCTGGGCGGTGGTGGTGTACGCCTTTGATCCCAGCACTTGGGAAGCAGAGGCAGGTGGATCTCTGTGAGTTTGAGACTAGCCTGGTCTACAAGAGCTAGTTCCAGGACAGGCTCCAAAGCCACAGAGAAACCCTGTCTCGAAAAACAAAACAAAAAAAACCTAACAGTTCCATACAAGTCCATTAAGGTCTTACACAGCTTTGGGGATATGTATCACTTGACAATTCCTGTAAGGTTACTGGATAAATTAAAGCTGGTTATTTGAAAATCTTAGGTTGTTCCTCTAACCTTATAATGCAACTGAAATTTGTTCTCCTCTAAATCTTCTGTGAATATCTCTATGATCTGTTTTAATAAGTTTTTCTAAAACTTGTATCTTAGCACTCATATTAACCAATGCTTTGGTGATAAAACAAAAATGATAAAACCATTAATGTTTATAATTGACATTATGTAAATCCCATCTAGATTAATTATCCTCTCATTTAATTATTCCCCTTTAAACTGTGCATTGTGTTTCACAGTTTAAATATACCATATACATATAAATATACCATAATACAGAGACCTCTCTCCATTGTAATAGTGTTTCCCTCTTTTTAATGTGGGAAAACTCTCTCTTTTAACTAATTCCTCCCTTTAAGAATTCCCAATTGTCTCACCAAATCTGCCGATGATGACAATTTAGATGATGGTAAAGTGTGAGGTTGATTGCTGCTGCGAAGAACAGTTGAAGCCCAGTGTGTTTCAAGGCAGCTACCTATTTTGGCAGCAGCCCAAGAAGGGAGTTCAGGGAAAGCCCACAACCCACTGGGAGAAAATAAGCCAAAGAGCCAGATGTCTGCATGGGGGAACGTGTGAAAGTGGCTAACTCCTGTGGTGTTTGGAACCCAAACTCCTGTGGAATTTGCTTCAGAGAGACTATAACAGAAAAATCCCATCTCGCTCAGAGGTTTAGAGAAAAAAGAGAGAAAAACCTTGTTGTATATAGTTTTACTTATATTAGTTATAACCTTCTTTTTTATTTTAGACCAAAAAGTGATATTTTGTTTGTGCTCCAAAAAATAAAGCTTGCCTGAAGATCAGAGGGTGGAGCTAGCCATCATAGAGGCCAGGCAGTGGTGGCACACAGTGGTGTTTTAATTGCAGCACTTGGGAAGTGGAAGCAGGAAAATCAGGAGTACAAGGCCACACTGGGATATGTGAGATTTAACCAATCTAAATGAGGAACAGAGCTCACCCCTTTGATCCCAGTACTTGGGATCACATGCCTTTAATCCTAGCAATAGGAAGGTGAAGACAGGCAATGATATGCCTTGGCAGAGAGAGGAATATAAGGCAGGAGAAGACAGGAGCTCAGCCCCTTCGGTATGAGGATTCACTAGAGGTAAGAAGTCTCTCTAATGGCTGCTTCCTTTACTTCTCTGATCTTTCAGTATTTACCCCTATACCTGACTCCAGGTTTTTATTATTAAGACCAGTTAGAATTCATGCTACACACCACTCTTGGGCATATACCCAAACGATTATTCACTTTACCACAGAGACACAATCATTTTCATTACTGTTGTACATTAATAGCCAGAAATTGTAAATGACCTAGATGTCCTTTATCAGAAGAATGGGTAAAGAAAATGTGGTAATTTATACAATGGAGTATTACTCAGCTCTAAAAAAAATAACACCATAAAATTTGCAGGAAAATGGATGGAACTAGAAAACCATCATCCAGAGTGAGGTATCACAATACAGAAAGAAAAATATTGTATCTGTTTGTTTATATCTGAATATTTGCTGTAGACCCAGAGAGGTTAGGTATAGAGGAAGGGACCAAGGGGACATGTGGATCTCTCTGGGAGTGGAGAATAGACTAGATTATGTGTGTGGACTGGAGGCATGGGGAGACAGAAACAGGAGGATCAGGTAGAGAGGGGGAGGGGAATATAAAGTTGACGAATGAAATACAGGGAGAGAAAGCTAGAATTGAAGGACATATGAGGGATGACATGGAAACCTGGTGCAGTGGAAAACTCCTAAATATATAAAGATGAATCTAATGACGTCTCCAAATAATGCAGGAGACAGAGTCCCAACTGGTTATCTCTTGTCACCAAATGAAGCTTCCAGTACCAGGACTGGGTTACATCCAATTGAGTTGTTGGCCAAAGGGGTCCCATGGAAACCTCCAAGCAATTCAAGCTGTTACCAAGACACAAACTGACAGCAAGTCCTCATTGCTGAAGACAACATGTATGCAACTCATTGAACATGGAGAGGTCGAACTGGTGCCTACATAGAAGCTTTTACCTTATGTCCTGGTATCTTTGCTAAAGGAAGGCTACCAAATGAGAAATATATTCACCAACCCAGCCCCCAAAATCTTTGATACTGTGCTGCCTGAAAGATGTGCTAGGGCAATAGTGGCACAAAGTCTGTGGGAGTAACCAACCAATATCTGATTTGACTTAAGGGCCACTCCATAAAGACTTGATTTTTATGTGAGTGAGATAAAGAGAGATTTAGGTTCATGCTTTTACATACAAACATCCAGTTTCTCCTGTACCATTTGTTGAAGATGCTGACTTTCTCCAAATATGTATTTTGGCATCTCTGTCAAAATTCAGTTGCTGAAGTTGCATGGACTTAGGGCTTATATGTGTGTTTTATGTTGTAATTTTTTTCTATTTAAGAAAAAAAAAATACAATGGGGTTTTTAAATTGGGATTTCATTGAATCTTTGACTGCTTTTGATATGATGACTATTCTCAAAATTTTGTTTCTACTGAAAGATAGGTGTGGGGGTTCTTTCCATCTTCTAGTGAAGTCTTCAATTTATTTCATGGATGTTTTGAAGTTTCCATTGTAGAGGTCATTCATTTGCTCATTAAATTTATTCCAAGTTCTCCATCTGCCAACTTTCGCCGCCACATTCAGAGAGTCTGGTTTGATCATATGCTCATTCAGTCCCAGGCCAGGTGGATTGGTGTGCTCCCATTAGTTGACACCAGGACCTATCTCTTCTGCATGTATTAACTTTTTGAGAACCGAGTCTTTTTGAATGCACTCCTTCCTAGGCCAGGAGGGATGGGGGTGGGCCTTGGACTTCCAACAGGGCAGGGCACCATGCCCTCTTTCAAGGAAGAAGGGGGAGGGAGGAGGGG
>PVIU01027052.1:0-21074 GCA_004026605.1 Ondatra zibethicus | reverse complement strand
TTTTAAACTAGCATAATTGTTCTTGAAGAAAATCCTAGCTCTACGGACATTCGATAATGTCTAACAGACAGGCCGTGGGTTGTCACATTGTCGATGCATGGAGACCAGTGAGCATAAGTGAGCCATGCTGCGAAACATCCCTCAGTGAACAGGAGACGTCAAAGCAATGGGAAATTACTTAGACAATGCTAATATTGATTAAGTTGACAAACCTAAGTTATATGAACAGCACTCTTCTAAGCACAGTCCTACTTACACAAATCAACTTATAAACAATATTTTTGTTGTACATGCCTGGCATTGAAGAGAAAAAAATTCTTTCCTCATTAGGTCACTTAATAGAATTGATATCGTAATAGATATGGAGTTATTTTATTGATGGGCTACAATCTCTGGAATTAGTGTGCTTGTAGTGTGCTTGTTTTGGATTGAATGGGTTATAACTTCCCAGATTAAGCAGTGTTTCTGCATATATCAACCAAAGTTTTTCTGAATCACATTAGCCTTTAACTTTGGGTATTCAGTATAGTACCATGTAGGATATCCTCCTGCATGATAATGCAATCATCTAAGTCATTTTTAAGTCATGAACAAAAGGCAGATAAAGGATGATTTCACCTCCTTTGATTTTCTTAACTGGGGTTTTGGTCTAGCCTTATCTTCACAGTCATATTTATACCATCAGCATCCCCAGATACAGACCTTCAGACATAGACTAGAATATCTCCAGTTTTCTTTAGCTTCAGCTGACGGGAAGCAGAATGGAAATTTTCTCAGCCTCCAGGATATTAGTCAGTGTGCGTGTGTCTGCGTGTCTGTGTGAAAGAGAGAGAGAGAAACAGAGAGAGAGAGAAAGAGATTGTCTACTGTATACCTATCAAAATATATACAACCATTAATCTGAATAAAGTGGAGAGAGAGAGAGCCTCTGGAAATAGAAAGTTGTATCTGAACAGGTGAACAAACTTAAAAAGGAACCAAAAGCACCGGCATATTGACAAGCTATAGTACTACAAGAAGGCAGCCATTGTCTCAACTAGTTGAGAAAAAGAAGGTGGTTGTATATAGGATGAAGAGCAAACACTGTTTGGTCTCAGAATTCTGGTGAAGGAAGAGTTGTGGTAAACATATTCAAAGCAGGTTTATTGCATAAGAACATTGCATAGAAAAGTCTACTGCTTTCAGAAATGTAAAGGACGTAAAGCCAGAGCAGTGGAGAGAAAAACAAACATCCTGCAATGTATTAATCTATAACTCTTAGTTGGGAAGCAGACACTCTTTAATATAAAATGATTGCATTTAAAGTAAATACTTCTGTTGGTGCAGTGTACCTGGAAGTTGGGCATGGACCAGACTTTTGGAATTTCATTTTTAGTAATTATCATTGATATTACTATCAAATGTCTAATAATCACAAAGCAATTTTCTGTTTTTGCTTTAAAGGTGCTAACAGATCTGGACTGCAAAGGCATTTGAGACCTACCAGGCCTTATTTTCACAGATGGTCAGTGATATGTGAGGTGACTACAGGGAAGGGGAAAATAAGCTTATGTATCTATACGCTTGGCAAAGAGAGACAGCATTGATTAAATTCTTGAAGTTGAACAGAATATTAATAAAGATCCTCTGGCTCATTTAGAGTGTATGGAATGAGTTCATAAAGGATAGAGTAGCTAAAGGCAAAATTCCATGGACAAAGAGACAAAATGCAGACATGGTTTAAAAAAAATTAACTAGTGAATGGGATGTTAACCTCCAACTGGGGAAGTAATTGTATTATAATGGTGACGGGAAAAACTATCAACCAAAGAAATGAACCTGAACTGAAATACTTCTAGATGCCAGGGACTTGGGTTACCTTTAGGATTTTTGTGTGTCTTGTTATTTGTTGCAGTGTCCTGTGCTTCAGGACCTTAGCTGAGCCTAGCCATGAAATTTTGAAAGATTTAGCCTGCACTGAATAAAAATTTATATACAAAGAACTTAGAAATATTCAAATAATGATTCTACCCCTGTTTTCTGGGGCAATTTCAAACCTAAGTATGACACTTGTTGATTCAAGGATTAAAGAGAAAAATTTCCATCTACAAAGTAGTTATATGCTGTACATACTGCAAGAGTATGTTGCCTCGCACCATGGGAATTTGCAAAGTATGTCTTCCTTTCAATCTTTCTGAGCTAGTGGAAGACAGTATTAGCTAATGAATCTGAAACGCAAGAAACTTTTTGATAATAAGAAAGAGGTTAAAAGAAAGAGGTTTCACAACTATAAAAGTAGTGATACCATTAGGTAGGTGGCTAGGTATTAGCAGTCTTGGAGGTCCTTAAGATTGGATCTCTTCTTCACAAGCAGCAACATCTTGTATGTAGCACAAGAACTGTAGCTTCAAGTCTTTGACCACTGGAAAAAGAATGAAATCGGAGACTTTACTGTTGTCCTAAGTGAGACATGACATTCTAAATTTTCAAAGTATAGATTACTATCTAGCACGAGGATTTCCAGTAAGAGACAATGATATAGCATTGCCTTTTCTCTTCAGAATTATTCTATTTGGTTGCCTATAGTGTCTGAGAAAGACATTAGCCCCCACCTAGTTTAGAGTAACTCCACTTAAACATTTTATATCTGTGTGTGTGTGTGTCTGTGTGTGTTTGTGTGTATGTGTATTTAGTAAGGTTCTACAGTAATAGATTTCCATATAGCTTTTTTAAAGGTATTTAGTGTTGCTTATTTCTCTTCATAACCCCTCTGCTATTGTAACTTCACATTCTTCATCTCTTTAAATCTTCCTGTCCCATAATTTCACTTTCCCTCTTTGAACCACCAGTATTTAATTGCTGCTTCCTTGAACTCCCCCAGGACAGGTCCTTAATGATTTCCTCACATGTATGAGAATTCCAACTTTAACTCACGTATCTAAAAGTGAAAGCTATTGTCTCTATATAAAGGAAGATATGGAACATTTGTCCTTCTGGGTCTGGATTACCTCACTCAGAATGAAGATTTCCAGCTTGATCAATTTTCCTGCAAAGATCCTTTTTATTTAAAGCTGAATAAAAATCCATTGTCTTTACATAGTATATTTAATTATTTATTCATCAGTATGTGGATATCTAGGATGTTTCCATTTCCTGGCTATTGTATTGTATGAATGGGAAAGTATCTCTGTAGTAGGATTTAGGGCCTTTAAATACAAGCCTAGAAGTAGTATAGTTGATCATATGGTAAATCTATTTCTAACTTTGCAGAAACCTTTTACACTAATTCCACAGTTTTTACTATCCACTGTGTACTCATACTGATAATGAATAAATGATCTCAATTCCCTTATCCACACTACATTTGTAGTCCTTTCTCATCTGACCCACTTTCATTGGGGTAAGATGAAAACTCATAGTAGTTTTAAGCTCTATTTTCATAATGGCAAGAATGTTGAATATTTTTTAAAGTTTTTCATAAATTTATGTTTTCTCTTTCTTTCTTTTCTTTTTTGAGAACTCTCTTCTTACGTGCTTCATCGTTTTTTATTGGATTGTTTGCTTGCTTATGGTTTTAGGGGATTTCTTGTCATTACTGTTATTATTGTTCTTTTTGCATTCTAGACATTGATAGTCAAGTGCAGAATTGGTAAAGACTTTGTTCCATTCAACTACTTAACTTTATAATGATGCCCTTTGTTATAAAGAAGCATTTAAATACCATGAGGCCCTTCATTCATGTTCTACTTAAGACCTATTCAGAAAGTCTTTCACTGTGACCATAAGTTAAAACGTATTTCCTAGTTTCTCCTCTAACAGATTCTAAGTATGAGGTTCTATGTTGAAAGAGTCCTTGATCCATTTGGAGTTGAGTTTTGTGCAGGGTGAGTTACAAGAATCTAGTTTCACTTCTGTATGTAAGCATCCACCCTGATCATCACCATTTGTTGAATGTCATATCTCACACAAAGTGTATATTTGACCTCATTATCAAAAATCATTTGGCTGTAGGACCATAGACTTGTGTCTGAGTTCTCCATTCCATTCCATCAATGAATGTGTCTGTTTTTACATTTGTACTCTTTGCATTACTCTTTGCATTAGTATGGCTTTGTAGTATAACTTGAATTATGGCCTGATGATACCTCCAGCAGTATCTGTGTTATTTTTAAGTTCTTGGTCATTGGAATCATGTTGACATCTCCAAACATTAAAGGCTATTTCTACTGTTCTTAGTTACCCTCCAGAACTTGGCTATAAAACGCTATTGGTGAAGAAACCACATACTTGAGTCATAGAATGTAGAGGTATCAAGCTGATATTTACTTGTAAGCGTCATCACTACTGAATACTTTTCACAGTACTGGATGATGCCATACTAACCACTAGGAGAAAAACAATCAACAGTCTTACCCAACTATGAACTGGTGAACTATAACAACAATTGGCCTGACAAGATATCTAAGTTATCTTCAGCATTGACCTATTACCATCTAAGTATGCTAGGCAGCTAAAAGCATTCACAACTGTCTATGTTGTTTGCACAGCCTCTGGGTCTTTCCTGTAGGTTTTATTTTTTTAAATCAGGTTCTAAAACAGATAATTTGTAGAAATGTCATGTGTCTCAATCAGCCTCAGGCTCCAGATACACCATTATTAGTATCTCCCATCCTAATGGACAACTCACAAAAACCAATGAATGAATGCTGAAACATGATGAGTTTTAAGATCTTAGAAGATTTACTAAAACAAGTTTAGTGTTTATTTCTGGGATCCTGATGCAATATACATGATTGTGAAATGATCAAATCTGGATACAGGAAAAGATACAAGACTATGAGGTAATCCCTAAATTTCTCTTTTTTACTGTCCCTTCACAAATGCAGTCTTATACTTAAACCCTGGCAATCACTGATATATTTTCTACTATAAGAATTTTGATCTTTCAAAAGGATAAAATATATAAGATCATGGTTGGACGGTGGTGGTGCATGCCTTTAACCCCAGCACTCGGGAGTCAGAGACAGCTGGATCTCTGTGAATTCAAAGCCAGCCTGGTCTACACAAGCTAGTTCCAGGACAGCTAGGACTGTTACACAGAGAAACCCATCTCCAAAGAAAGTATATATGTATATATGCATATATATGATCACAAAGAATGAAAGTTATCAATTAAACTTTTATTTATTATAATTTCTCTGTCACAAAAAATGTTTTCTTTACTACTTAATGAATTTTACTACTAAGCTGTATTCTATGGCTACACCATATTTATCAATGGATTCGTCAAATAATATTTAAATTATTTCTTAATGGGGCATTTACCTTTAAAGCAACTGTGACTTACATGTTTCTATGTAGATAAATTCCCATTTTTCTTGGGTAAATAATCTGAAGCATCATTCCTGGAAAAGTAAGCTTCATTTTGTAGTGACATGCAACAGTTCCTGATCTATGCCTTGTTAGAATCATAACAAAGAGATGCTTACACAGTGAAGAAGGCTTATATTTTCTTATCAGAGACAAAGACAGCTGAGCGGTGGTGGCACACACCTTTAACCCCAGTACTTGGGAGGCATAGACAAGCAGATCTCTATGAGATCGGGGTCAGTCTCATCTATAAGAGGTAGTTCCAGGACAGGCTCCAAAGCTACAGAGAAACCTGGACTTGAAAAACCGAAAAAAGAAAAATCCCAAAAGAGAATGGGAGACAAAGGCATAGTGGAGAATAGCTTCTTGCAATTAGCTTCTAAAACACAAAATAGGTGCCTTTAAGTGTCAGAGAAGATATTGGGTGGGGGCGGGGAAGATCTTTGGTATGAATAGGTGACTGTTATTCAATTTTAGTTATTGTTGATTAATGAAGAAATGAGTAGCAAGTCTACATAAATTTTGTGTTTGTGTGTGTGTGTGTGTGTGCTTGGAACTGGTTTTTCCCTCATCTCTTCCTGCACCATAAAATCATAACACAGTAATTATGTAAAAAAGAGAAAATAAAGGAAGTAATTTTCTAATACCTTAATGATTGAATGTTTTAAATATATAAAAGAAAGAAGGGAAGTGAAATGTTTCTTGTTTTAAAATACATGTATAAAGGTGACTAATGGTTGTCATATGTTATCTGACAACAAAGACAATTCAGAATGAAAACCTTTATATATTAATAAACAAACCTGTGATTTCTCAAAAGTGTGGCAATGGATCAGAAATAAACACTTGATGCTACTCAGTAATATAACAAAGAGGCAACTTGCATTTGACTTTATTTTATACAATGAAAGTCACATTTAGAATACTTAAGCCACATATTCATAAATGCATGCATTTATTTTGTTCCTTGCTAATATTTGAAAGACTCCTACCTGTCAACTGATTATTAGAAATTAATAGACACAAAATTTTTCCCTAGTACATTTTATTAAAAATCTTACCTTTGTAAATATTCAAGAATTTTGTGTTTTGATTTCCAGCAAACAGATGCAAAGGATTAATGACTCAACTGTCTTTCACAACTTTGCTCACTTCATTTCTGAAACAGGTAAAGAGAAAAAAAATAAAGACCTTAAACGCTACTAGCTACGGGATGTAAGTTCATTAACTTATATGTCTTGTCCTAGGGGAGCATTCAAAGGACTCTCCAAGCATCTTATCAAGCATGAGCACCTTGCCAAGGCAAACTGCATTGTGTTTTTGTGCATCCATGATTCAGTCCATGACTGCCTTGAACTGAACTTACTAGACTGTGCTATTTTTTAACACCATATGTTAGCAGGGATTACAGTCCATCTCTGACGAGCAAATAATCTGCAAGTCCTCGTCACTCTTACTCTGAGAATGTTGAATGAATTAGTTAATAAAAAGACTTAGTGTGCGAACTTTGCTGTGTTTGGTATTTTCTTTTCCTTTCAGGGAAATGTGACACAGACATGTGATACTTACTTTGTAGAACTATTCTTACACTTTTGTTTCCATGCTGTGTTAAAGTTTAATATTTCTATTTTAAAATGCACCTGTTTCCGGAGCACGGGTATGAGGTGACACCTGAGGCCATTGGTGACTGAGAGTCATGCCACAAGAACCCCAGCATCAGGTATACCAGTCGTGACCATGTTGGAGTTTGAGGGACATGATACTGCTGGGACCATGCCAACCCCAGTGGTCTGGAACCTGTGGCCATGGTGTCCTCCAGACTGAAACTGCTATTGAGGGCTACGTCTGGGTCCATGCCACCAACAGAGCCTGGGGTTGCATCAGTGTCTGAGGCTCCAGTTACCACCAAAGGCAGTGCAGTTTCCCAACACCAGAACCATGCAGGCTGGGATGGTCTGCGCTGACACCCGGGCCCATATTGACGCTCAGAAGCCATTTCTGGGGCTGTGGCCGAGCCTCAGTCAGAGTTTTTGTTGCTCCCCCTACCTCCTGTTGCCATCAGGGCCAAATGACTACCCAGAGTCTCATCCAGCACATGGGTTCAGGCTGGAGTCCTGGGACCACACTGCTGCTGGGCCCATCAGAACATAAGAGGCCTGCGCTGCCACCCGGGGCCATGGTGACAATAGGCCCCAAGATGCTGCTGCTGACCACATCTGGGTCCGTGTTTCTTAAGCAGCTGGTGACTGTGTCAATGTCTGTTGCTCGTGTTACCACAGAGGCCCTTGCAAACCATATGTTGAACCATGTGTTGTAGTGTTCGGGTCTTGCTGAACTGGACCCACCCATCACTGTCTCAGAGTGACCTGCTACCCCATCACAGGAGACCTGATCCTGATCTTCCCCAGCCCTGGAATAATGGACCCTGATGATCCCACGAGAGAAAGCTGTTCCAGCTCTCTAAAAGGAGAGCCGCCACCTACACTTGGGAAAGTACACCCACCCCTCACCTCGGCCTGAGAGATCTGGCTCTTCTGCTCACCTCACCAACAGCCTGGACTGACCAACTCGGCTGCCACCCAGGCACATATCAAGGACTTGGAGTAGGGACACCCCAACATCAACCCTGTTTGTGACCTGCTGGACTGTGTGAAGTTACTTTTGCTATGAAACCATAACCCCAGAATCTCCATGACTCTGGCAAAAGAAGGATATCGGAAAGGAATGTCGGTGGGGTTCCAGAACTGATGGTGTACCAAAGCCAGAGGCTTTGAACCTGAGCACCAAATTATTATACAATGAATACTTGCAAGTAAAACTGTTTTGATAAAAGGGTACACTGCATGATACATGGCTGTTTAGTATCATTTAGTAGTTGGCATCATGGAGAGGTGGGAAAGACAGAGGAGTTAAGTGTTTTTCTTTTATTAATATTATTATTTATTTTTATCTTATTTGTATTCTTTTTAAGCTTTCTTTTGAGGGTACATTACAAGAGGGAGGACTAGATAGAGAGGGACTGGGAAATGAGTAGTATTGGGGTTTATAATGTAAAATTCCCAATGAATCAATAATAAAATATTGCACCTGCCACATATAATTAGAATGTTAAATGTTCACAAACTTTAAACATTGCTCTAATATCCAAATAAAGAGACAAAACATTGGTAGCACTGTGTGAGATTTCTTCAGGTTCCTGTGCAAAATTTTCATGCTCTTCAGAGCAAACATTATCTGACCCACAGTCAGATCAAAGTCAGAGAGTATATGTTTTCTTCTTAGCACATGTCCAAGAATCACAGATGTTTTTGTGTAGCTATGTATTATTAATACCTATTCTTTATCAAATAGTGTAACATTAATGCTTATACAATATTTAGCTGGAGATGGGTACACTAATGTAGCTACATATACAGACATACGCACATTGAACTGTATACCTGTTTATATATATCATGTATATTGTATATATGTATGCCTATTTATCTAGTCTATAGTTGATGGCGAATTCAGTAATTCCCAACATTTAGCTGCTGTGAAGTTTTATGGTGAACATCACAATGCAGTTTTTAAATGAAAACGTCTACCCATTTGCATTGAATGTGCAAAGACCAAAAATTCTCTGTCACAGAGCAAGCATATGCTTAGTCTTAGCAAGCATTGTAAATGACTTCCTTTGAAATTGACTTGTGTTCCATAAAGACTAGAATTATTCTCCAGGCCTTCCTTCCTGTTTTGAGTGTAATGACTTTTTCTAACAGCCTGGCTCTCAATTGCATACAATTCATTCCTTCTAGGCCAGGTTCATAGTTTTAGATTTTCAAAAGGTTTCAGTTTCACTGCTTCCCATATCATTGAGTATTTTTCTTGTATCGCTTTGATTGTATATATACATAAAGAATTTGCCTTCTCTTCCAATAATAAGGTTTGAACAGAAGGTATTGTGTGATTGAACAAGAGCAGTAAGACCAGAAAAAGTTAGTATCCTGAATTATGTACTCTTTTTTGCTTTAAAAATAATATCTACTCATTTCCCAGAATCTCTTGCATCTTTATTCTTTGCTGCTCGGCAGTCACTAAGTTGCAGTAGAAATGCAGCTTGCTAAGTAAACTACAAAATTTCATACTGGGTTGTATCCCTACAGATTAAGATAAAAACAAACAAACAAAAAATCTCTGAGTATCATAAATACCAGCTACTCGAATCTTCTCACAATTGAATTTAGGGAAAAATGTATTTGAAAGCATGCAGTAAAGGGCAGCTCATTGGAAGCCACAGTTTATCATGTCGAAGTAAGGGATATATCTGGGCAGAAAGGGCAGAGCACTACAGAGTAAATGAGTTGATTTTACACCATTCTGTGAATATAAGCAGTTGCAACTCATATTATTTAAAATTCTACTATTCTACTTTTCTCATGTCATATCTTACTAAGAAGTAAAAAAAAAACCTAAAGCAAGTATCTAGCCTTAGTAACTATAATTATATAAAAATGTAAAACTTTACTAAAAACCTGATAGTAGACACAGAGTAACATAGCTAAAGTTACTTTTAAGGAAAATGGGTATGAATTAAATACCTTCAGAGTCCTTAGATTATGTAAGACTCCAGCTCTGTAAACTCAAAGATCAGGTGTTGATGTAACAAAGACTTTCTGATTAGAGGTGAAGTATAGATGAGTAGTAAACAGTAAAGTAGCATTTTGCCCCATTTTAAAAGCCCTAGAGATGGAAGCTCTAAAAATGAATATAATTAATAAGCAGTCCTATATAAGTCTAGAAGCAGAATATTTTTGCCAGATGTCTCATGTCATGTCTAGAGTATAACTGCAATTCTTTCACCGTTTTTACCTCAGTTTGCTCATGTATACTGGGAAGATCATAATCTTCGTAATCCATGTGGTTGCTGTGCCAATGGCTTCTTCACACACACAGTATTAACTCGTTGGTTACATCAAAGTTATCATACATTTCCATTCAACATTTGACATTGAGTTTTTTTCATGTTTTGGATAAATATGAGTAACTCTCCTCTCAAAATTCAAATAAAGATTTTTGTATAGACATAAATTTTATTTCTTATGTGAATACATATTATAAACTAAGGAAAGCTACATATGGTTTAACTTAAATGACTTCTGGAATGTACATGTTAATAAATAAAAGCAAATCAGTGATAGCTAAGGTATGAGAAAGGAATTTAGTGCAAAGATGCAGAAACTAATATAATTGGGAAATGGAACCATTAAGAATATTATTGGGTTATGGTAAGTGTTAAACTTGAATATGCACTTACTAAAATACTTAGAACTGAAAATGGAGAAGAATGAGTTTTATAATGTGTGTAAATTTTATAGCCAGTGAATAACTAAATGAATTTCTCAGCAAATATACACCAATAGAAATGTCAAAGACAGCATGCAAACTCTAGAGATGAACCTTACTAGCCCATGTTCATCCTATCGAGAATAAAATTCTTCCATCAGATGCTTTCTTGCTGTATTGAGATTAATATTACATGAGCTTTTGATAGAAGTTATCATTATTTGTAGTATGACATCTAACGGGAAATATTTACCTTATGTATGATCACATAGAACTTGTCTCAATGAGCCACTGTATCTTCAAAGTCATTCTGTAATCCAAATTTATGGTTTTACTGGGATTGGTAGCAAGAAGCTGAATAAATCTATTCTTTAGATTTGTTGAATTGTTTTTAAAATCAGATTTTTAATACTTAGAAATATTAATCACGACTATTCTAGTGTTCCCATCTGTTTCCCAACCATCATGTGCTTAAGATAGCAGTGATAGCTCTAACTCCAAGAATACAGGTTGATATATGCACCCTCCTTCCTTACAGTCAATTAATCAATAAACACATGCAGGCAGTAAAGTAACGTGATGAGGAGTCCTGCCAATGCTAAAAAAGTTAATGGTCCTTTTCATCAAACGCTGGATAATCAGGAAATGATTCCTCCCTGTAATTGATAACTATTATTATAATTCCTTAGAGATATACTGAAATTAATTGAATGAAATTCCTTTATTATGTTGAACAGCAATTTCAAAACCTAAATGATAAAATCAAAACATGCGATCAGAATGTAGCAATGTTTTCTACCACAAATTGTTTAGAAAATGAACATGCAGATTATTCTGGGCTCACATTGCTTACTTGGATATTTAAAACCACTTAAAAATTCAGTACTTACAAATTATCTATAAATACATTAAACTCTCAGAGAACCTGAAATATTAATTGCTGGCTGGGGATTTCATCAGGCAAACAAATTATGCAGACAGAATAATGTGTGTCCTTGTTTGCTGTATTTCCCCAGGAGGTAAAACAATAAATTCCAAACCTTAAAGTCACCAGATTTATTTATCTTCTGCAATAAGTACTTTTTCTCCCCTGATCCACAATAAACCCACATGAACTGCACAAAATAAAGTGTTTTAGAGTATGTTGCTTTAAACAAGAGAAAACTTTCCTCATTAACATTGGAATCTTATGGTACAGTAATCTAGAATGGGTCTAGAATGAAAAGAAAATGCTTATCATCTCCTGAATTTCTGCTGATGAAAGCAGAGTGGGTTTCTAATCCATTGTTTGTGCTTTCTAGAGAGATGCTCTGAACATACATTGTAAATAGGGTGGCTTCTACAGAGGCAAAGCTTCTGGGGCAAACAAGGTATCAATTGTCAACAGAGAAGGAGAAGCAAGAAAGGCACATTGTTTCCAAGTCCCTGGCCCTCTGATTGTTAATATACAAACTGGGATTGGAACCCTTCTCTTTCCAGCAATGTTCCACACAGCATATTGTTGCCTCAAACGAGTAACTTTTTTTCATTCTAACAATGACAGTTTCTCCTAGAGTTCAGTGCATTAGCTAACAATTTGCTGACTACTAAATTTCTTTATGGGCTTAAATATCAAAGTTAACATTGTTAGCTTGTTTTGGACTAAAGGCTGCTACATCAAAAACCAACCAAAGGCTTGAGTATTAGACAGAGAAAAACACCAGAATTTTGCAATTTAACAAGCATCGTGAGTGGTGGTATTATTTGAATGGGTCCTGTATTTTAATTCAAACTGGTTTGGAGCAAGTTATTTAACATACATACATAGCTGCTCCTTTGCAGGTTGTTTGTTTTGTTTTGTGCTTTTGTCTGTCAGCTTGAGGCAGCAAGAGACACATAGGCTGTGTTGCCTTCATCAAATTGACTTGAGGATATGTCTGTGGGGCATTTTATTGATGTGGGAGGGTGGAGTGGGGTTGTACCACACCCCTGGGCAGGTGGACCTAGGTTGTATAAAAGGAAGACTGAGTAAGCAACGGAGAGCTAACCAGGAAGCAGACGTCCACCATGTTGCCTCTGCTTCTACTTGTGTTTCTGTACCAACTTTCCTCAGTGACCAGGATATGTAAGGTGAAGCCTTTCCTTCCCAGGTGTTTTGGGGTTAGTGTTTTTGTTCCCAGCAGACAACAGCAAACTGGGACAGATGTCTGTACCACAGATTAGGATAGAGCTATGATGGTACAAACCATGTGGTTTTGTAGGAGCGTTATGGAAGCATTTAGAACACTGGACTGGAAAAATCCACTGAGTGTTAAGAGCTTAATAAGCCGTTTTGATAGCTTAGAAAATGGGAATATATCGAGCAGCGCTGACGATTAAGTAGTGTTTCTGAAGGAAGCAAATTCTCATTTGGGGCATTTGTATAATATTTAGGATTTAGAATCTGTAGAAGTGAAACATTTGCTTGACTGATTAAATGTGACTAAAACCAGCTGATATAAAGAAGAAACTAGCATCCTTGAGGTGACACCGTATGAGAAGGGTTTATTCAGGGTCACTACATCACAGCTTTAGTTTATAGGGTCAAGGGCTACATCTAAGCTGACATCTGTACTTGGTAATTTATAAATAATGCCCACTTATTGCAGGTTTGGGGAGCATGAAAGTTGTAAGATTGAACGAGTCATGGAGCATAGCTGAGGCCAGGCACTGTGAGGACTCATAAGAGGCCGTTACTGAAAGCGCAGCCTCAATTGCAGTGGAGGCCTCAAGACTAAAGCCATCATGGAAAGAGACTTAGACTTGGCACCACGCTGTAAGGTCAGAGTTCCTGAAGAGTGTCCAGGAGGCCACGGGTAAATGTAAAGCCTCTGTTGCAGAGGAGACTCCAGCATATTGGAAATGTCGAGCCTGAGGAGGAAGAAACAAGGCCAAATGTATGTGTGGAAGCCAGAATGAGCTCACAAAATATGCAATGTGTTACAGATGGCAGAGCTGTGAAGTTTGAGCTGCCTAAGCCTCTCAAACCCCTAGGTTAATGAATGAGTCACAAATAGTGATCCCTGAGCAATTCACAAAGTGGGATTTTAGTTTTGTTTGTGTCTCATATTTTTTTCATTTTTTCATGTTTTCCCTCTTAGAATAAAAAATAAGAAAGTATATAATTTCTAATGAATTTCACAGGAGTTCACTGTTAAGAGAGTTGAGATTTTGTTTTTTAAAGAGACCCTGTGCTTGTAAGGTGGAATTTTACAAAGACTATGGGACATTCAAACTTAAGCTACATCTTATATTGTGATATTAAAATGAAATCTTGGAGGTACACAAGAAATGAAGAATTAGTGTTTAATAGCAATATGCTTATTTGTAAATTGACACTGAGGCAATCACACTGGTTACTTTCTATTTTTCACAAACTAGAGCCACCTGGGAAAAGGGAAACTGAATTGACGGATTGCTGCCAACATATTGACCTGTTGGTATGTCTTTAAGGCATTTTCTTGATTAATGATTAGTGTGAGAAGGTGATGGTCATGTGATCCAGGTGGCCCTTAATTGTATGAAAATGCAAGCTAAGCAAGCCAAGGAGAGGAAGCCAGAAAGCAGATTCCTTCCATGCTTCCTGCCCCTGCTCCTGTCCTATCTTCCCTCAATGATGACTCTGATCAGAATCAACACAAAAGCCCAATAAACCCTGATCTCCCCAGTACATTTTGATCTATATTTCACTACAGAAACAGAGAACAAATCAGGACATCTCTCATCTCTAAAATGAGAATAAGATAGTACTAAAAGATTCAGAAATGCTTTTCTACATGTTGAAGTTAAAAAAAAAACTCATATGAATTTGACATGTTAAGTAGATGCTGCCATTGTCCCTCTGTTTTGTTTTTGATGTTGAAATTGACACAGAGAAGAGGGACTCTGTGAGGTCTCAAGATTGATGAAGCTCTAAACAATAGAGGTGAAACTAGAAGCTAGGCATCCTGAACCTGTCAACAAAAGCGTTATCCTGCAGAACAGAATACATAAAATGGGATAATTGGTAATGCTCTCTAATAATACTCTTGTGATGTAGTGGACAGCAACTCAGTTATATAATAAGATTAACAATTCTGGTAGTCAGTCATCTGTAAACATGGTATAAAAGAAAGTGTAAATTTTGTTTTACAAACCAATAAGCTGCAAAAGTGCCCCGGAGTGTTTGTGACTCCAGGGATCTTTTTTCTTTTTTCCATTTATATTACTGATTCTCAGCAGGGGGTTTTGTTCTCATCCATTGGGACATTTGATAGCATTCAGGGATAATCTTGACTGTCATGAGTAGAGATCTATTACTAACCTCAAATGTGCAAATCCAGCTATCACTGCTCATGGTAAAAATCTAAGAGTGAAATATGAGAAACACTGATGTTGAAAAACACTACTCTATCTCAGGCCACAGTTCTAATCTGTTATGTTCATAAAGCAGGTACTGTTTAGAGAAAGGATGGCTAATATTTATGTTTATCAGGAATTCTGATTTGGAAGACACAAGTACATCCTAAATTTCTACATCTTCGACAATTCTCAGACAGCTCATCCTGATGTGTGGGTGCGGGGAAGGTTCTTCATACTGTTATGTCACCAAGAAAATCTCCAGCTATACAAGCTTCATCTGATACTGCAGGCTAGAGGGCAGACAGATGCCAGCTTAATAATAACTACCTATCGCCTTAAACACTTAGTGTAGTATTTTCCATAGCTTGTTCTCAACCTGCTACCATATTAGCCTACTAGCACCCTGTGGCCAGGAGCAGAGACATATTACAGGCAAGGAAGTGTGAGATATAGCCTGACAAGGAGGTGCTAATAACTCTGCTGAGACTCCAAATTAGTCCCTTCTCCCTGTGCCCAAAGGGGAGGGGAGAGTGAAACAGGTGCTAAAAGAATTCAGTGTGAAGGCAAAGCCTGTAGGAGAGCCAAGACAGTATGTGCCCAGCAAAGGAGGGACAGCAAAAACAGTGAAAGAAAATTGGAGTTGGAATTTGATCGAGCGTTTACTAGTAAGATTTGCATTTAGAGAAGGATCGCAGTTCTGTGAATGGAGGGAGCGTTCTCAGGTATTTTAAAGTCTCTAAGCCAACAGTGATGCAAGTTAGAATCACTTGGAAGACTGAAATAGTTATTATTTCTGGCCCCTGATGGAGCTAGTTAAACCTAGATGTTGAGATGGGTACAGACTGCCAGCACGCTCTCACAGCCTTCTTCTAATTCTAGCCATATAGCCTGGGATGAAAACCACTGGCTTAAAGATTATTTTTGTCCTCATGGAAAAGTAATTAGAAAATCAAAAGAGTATATATATATACATACATACAAAAGAGTATATATATATATATATTATTTTAATGAGAGAACTAGGACCTAGTAAGTATGACTAATTTGTTAGCTGCTGTTGCTGTTATTGCCGTTATCATTATTACTTTTGTTTGAATTCCGAGTTTTGTCTCTTGTCTTATGATGTTATGCAACTGGAAGTTTAAGTAAAGACTAATAAGGTCACATATGTTGAGGTAATTGTTTTCTTTAAGATATAGACATAAATATTTATTGTCTAATCCTAGCACTCTGGAGGCAGAAGAAGCAGATTTCTCTGAGTTTGAGGTCAGCTAGTCTATGTATTGATTTCTTGGCTAGGCAATATATATTTCAAATTCTCTTAATCTCCATGCATCTGGGAGGCCATCTTCTCAATATTTGACACTGAAATGTCTTTTTAAAAAAAATATTTGGAAAGCACTCTATAGATACCATCTCACAATCTAATCAAGTTAAAATGATGTTAATATTAAAAACCTTTAAAATGGTACCATATTATTCTGATGTCATAAATACCATTCTTTTGTTAAAACCACAGATAATGTTATAAGACCTAGTAATAGAACAACCCTCATACCAGCCAGTTACATGCATCTCCTCAATAAAGTTTCCCTCCTTTCAAGCTACAGCCCTTCCTCTCTTCTGCTTAATTGCCTCTCTTACTTTTATGCTTTCGTTTTATGTGTGACCCACTGAGTGTAGCATTTCTCACCCAAGCATAGCAGCTATTATACTCATGAACTCAGTGCTTGACTTCCTAAGTGGTTCTTGGGATCTGAATTGTGGTCCTCATGTTTCCCCAGCAAGAAGTTTAATGACGGAGCTATCTGCTCAACCCTACCCTATGCATCACACAACGAAGCCCTCAAAATCATAATATTAGATAGTACACTTAGCTGTACACTCTCCTCTATCACAAAGGATATTATTCTACTTATAAAAATCTATCCATGTTAAAAACAGATTCAGCATTCAATGTTCAGGTATAGATTCTGTTTGCTTGAGCAATTATCAACATCTATAATGGAAGCTCCTACTCATAGGTCTAATGGAAGATGAAATAAGACAAAGCCCAATACACATAACTCATTGTATAGAAAAAGCAAGGTCAATAACAGTTTCCTTTATGTAATATCACATAGAAATATTATGTATATTATTCAGTTCTGGGAACTGCAAAAGATCATGTTTACTTTTTATACTCCCATGTCAATATGAGTAGGTACCTGTGTGCCATAGTTGCAGAGGGCAAGTCAGAGAAAAAGTTTGGGTGTCAGTTCTCATCTTTTCTCTTTATTTGAGAAAAGGAATTTTTTCTGTGTAAGCACAGTTGATCCATGGGCTTCAGGAGAGTCTCCTGTTTCAGCCTCAAAATTCCCAGTTTAGATGTTTGCAATACTGTGTCCAGTTTGTGTGTGAATTCTGGGAACCAGAACTCAGGTATTAGGTTTGTGTGTCAAACTACCTTACCTACAATGTCAACTTCCCATCCTCCAGATAGAATTTTAATAGAGACATTCAAATTCCACCTTGTTTTTCTTTATTTAGTTGTTGCTGTTGTTTGAGACAGGGTCCCATTATGTGTTCATTATGCTTTATTTGAGGTCCAGGATATGAATCTATCCTGTAAGGCCTCTTTCATCAACAGTTCTTTGATTCTTGTGATGACACTTGTAGAAAGATAAGTCATAAGCCCAATTTCTTAAACAAAGGAAATTGAGGTTCCAAAAGGATAAGTGGTTTGTTGAAGTCATTGGACTCAAAGGAAAAGAAACACAAAAAATAGTGTTTACAAATGGAACATGCTTTCTAAAAGTGGCAAAGGAATGCTATACCAACTGCATAATCTTTAGCTATTACTGTTATAAAATGGGAAATATTCCCTTCCACCTAACAGATAGGTGACAAAGGTTGCTTAGCTATATGCTGATCTTTTATGTAGTATTGCTTTTTCTTCAAAAAGGGTGGCACATTATACAAAATGAATAGAATCTCAGAGTCCAGATGCAAGGATAAGATATTAAGTTTTGAGACCTAGTATTTTGAAATTTCCCTGCCTGGCTCTAAATAGATGTATATATTTGCCTGTAATGTTTGCATTTTAAATCTTCCAGTTTTTGAAAATATTAGAATATTATATTCATTTTAAGCCATCATAAGCGTCTCTCAATAAAATAAAAACCATCAAACCTAATAATTTCATCTTTACACCACACCTGAAAAACAGTTATGTAATGGACTGTGTTGATTTCCAAGGATGATTAATGAGCCAACCAAATAAACCAACTGGGTCACAACATTAAAGTGGAGAGTAGGAAAAACATGAAGTAAGCACAGGAGGAAGCAGCCTTTACTTTGAAATTGACATGTACAAAATGCAGTTTTCTTCAGCATCTGATAAGTATTATTTCTTTCATAGCATCTCACAGTTTTCCTCATTAGCATCTCTGGTGGTTTCCTACTTACTTTGGATGTTCTCATTTATTTTAATTTTCACAATACACAGAAGTGTATAGCTTTCATAAATTTTGCTAGTACTAATAAGAACAAGGGAATCATAAATTGAGAAAAAATATATAAATTCAAGTAACAGCAGAGGGGTGATTGGTTGACCCTACTCTCCATGATTTCCCAATAAAAACCGATCAAGAAGTCCCTCTCAATTCCTCCTTCTTCCTTTCTGTCCCTCTCTCTTCAACTTCCTCAGTCTTCCAAATAACTCTACAGCTAATGCAGGTCAGCCATTCCACTGACTTCATCTTTGATTCAAGGTGGCTTTATTGGCAGAACAGTGGCCATGTGAACAAATCTCTGGTAACATTTCTCACTTTTGTCTAAATAAAAAGAAAGGGTTTAACTCTAATTATGTACAATCAAAACAATTATCATGTATTGTCTAAATAGAAAGGAAAGGTATTAACTTTAACAAATGAAACTATGTATGATAAGAACAATTATCAATAAGAAATACATTCATAATGTCCACTACATTAGTATTGGCAAATTCAAATTCATTATCTATCCTACTTTGGAGAAGCTAAAGTTTTATATCTGTTTTACTTTGTATCAAAACTAAGGAAAATCGTAACCATATCTAATTTTAACCACATCAAAAACCTGATCAGGATATAATATTACCTGATTACAGAGAAAGAAATACCCAAAACTAAGAAATAACAGTGACATCTCTTAATATTATTTCCTGTTGTTTTATGGGGTGATGGCATCTTTAAGGAATCCTGAAAACTGAGATAAAGATCAGGTCGTGGGAGAGCTAGCTGTTGTCCAGTCATGGTGTGATGGGAAAATGTAAGGGTTATATGAAGTTTTGGCAGGAATAGTCTATGATGCTGGAATGTCTCAGCTAACTGTCTTGAAATTGTCCTGTGACATTTGAAGTCCGAAGCTCATCTTTGATTGGTATTTGTCAGCATAGTAGTTTTACCACAGTCCAGGAGAATTCATCATTGTGGGACCACTACATCCTTTCGAAGACTTCAAAGGTTGCTGTTAGGTATGATCACACTGCAGAAAACTTAAAACATTTTAAATGTCATATTCAGTAGATCTAGGAGAGGTTATAGGACCATAAGCTATTAAATATATAAGCTATTAAATATATACTTCCTAATTACCTCTTTCAGACTCAAGCCCAAAATTTTAGTTAGTATGGTATATAACCTTTGGTATCACAGCAGATATATGTCTCTCAGAGAGAGAGAGAGAGAGAGAGAGAGAGAGAGAGAGAGAGAGAGAGAGAGAGAGATTATTTATACCTTAAGAAAGGTTTTAGAGGTAAGCTGACCAATACACCCATACCATCAATCAAACCATGCAAGCTATATGACCACCTCCATCCCCAAACTCTCCTATCCCCCGCAATCTTGATGGAACTTTGAAACACAGCCTGCTCCTACACAGAGAGGACCAAGAGGTGAGGAACTACTCACCTGGCAGGACGCCCAACTCTCTAGGCCCTCCATACTAGGGCAAAATCCCAGGCCCCTCCCCCACCTGCTTTGGCTTTTCTAGACAGTTGGCAGATGAGTTTCCTATAGATAGGATGCTCCAATACTTCCATCCTGTTCACCAGACCCTGCAAGCTACAAGTCCCACTGTGCCCTCAAACCCTTCTATCCTTCCACTGCAGCTTCAATGGAACTGTTAAAAACAGCCTTCTACTACACAGAGAGGACTAAGGAGTGAGTGATGACCCGCCTGGTGGAACACCACACTCTCTAGGCCCTCCATACCAGGGTAAAACCCCAGGCCCTCCACTGAGATGCCTTGGCTTTTCTAGCCAGCCAACAGATACATTTCCTACAAGAAGGTTGCCCCAACACCCCCATCCCATCCATCTGACCCTGAAAGCTCCAAGTCCCAATCTATCCCAAACCCTCCTATCCCACCCCACCCCCTACAACCTAGAAGGAATGCTGAAACACAAGTTGCAACTATACAGAGAGCACCAAAAGAAAGGACCAAGAGAGGAACTCTGAAGAACAACCTGTGACGACACAGAATGGACCAAGAGAGTGAACCAAGATAGCAAACCGAGAGAGACCTCAGTGGCTCCCTGTGACACAGACAGTGTCAGTACAGATCAGACCAAGAACAGTTCCCAAAGACAAAGACAACCACTGCAAGGACTGGATGAAAAGGCAAGATACTGCTGGCACCAACTGGAGGAAAAGATGGGTAGGTGCCAATGCAAGAATTGATCCAACAACCTAAAAAGCAACATGGTAACACCAGAACCCAGTGGTCATACAACAGGAAGACTTGATCATCCTAACCCAGAAGAAGTGATATGAAACACAGCATGATGGAGACCTTGGAAGAAGAAATAAAAAATTTCCTTAATCCTGACTTAAACATTAAACACTATGTCAGTGCATATGGGATTAGATGCAGATTTTTCTAGATATTCCTTGTCAGATTTATGAAGTTCCCATTGATTATTACTTTCTTTGCTTTGAAATGTAATCATCAATGAATGCTAATTATGCAAAATGCTTCTTTTGCATATTTTCATATGATTATACTTTTTCATTTATTGT